>JADBJO010000435.1:405000-407500 GCA_016801955.1 Conus betulinus
TTTATGTGCGTTTATTCAGAACAGGTACCACTGAACACCATACAAGTACCTTTGCTGTAAGGCGGTGTCTTCTCTGGCAGGTTACCTCATGATGACTTGATAATTGATCGCGCCCTTTGAACTGCTAGTGCTGGCGCTGTGACAGGACAAACTTGGATGTGAATGTGTATGGGGAGTCGGTGTGAGTGGAGGAGTTATGCCGTTGGGGGACACGGAAGTCGAGTCAGAATAGAAACATCCACATGACTGCTTCTGCAGTGGAGAACCGGCTGCTGCGGTGGTGCACTGTGCGACGGGTCAGTATCATCTGACGGCGGCTGTCGAAATTCTCCTCCCAAGGAGTTCGTCCCTACTTAAGGTCGACCAGGGTTCTCCTCATCAGTTTGGTGAGAGTGACTCTCCTTGTCATTCGATGAGCGAACCACGTGAGTTGTCCAACATTAGACAGGAGAGGATCAGTAAGAGAGAAAGAAGAGTAATTGAAAGAAAAGAGGAAAAATAAAATCAAGAAAGACGGGAAGAAGGAAGAAGACGAACGGAAAGGAAGAAAACAACTGTCAACTGCGTCTCGTTCCAGTCCTCCGGTGGATGACGCAAGTAGGATGTCCTGACTCGCAGCCATGCGGTCTCGTTTGCGTGGGGATCTTAGTTCCCCGGTCATTTGTTTAAACTCTGCTGGTCGATCATCAATGAATGCTGAAATGAAAGCCATGTTTTCCTGTGCTCCATCCCCCCAAGTATTTTCCTTCTTGTTCATCCTTCTTCTTATCTGATTATCATATTCATTGTCTCGATTGCAGAATGAAAGTTGTATGAGTGCAAAATAAAAAATGTATTAAAAACTTTGTTCGTTTGAGATCTGCTGTTTGAGAGGTGATGGACTGCAAATGAATCCGTGGAGACCGGCCCTTCACCTGTTTGAAGTTACAGTGTGCGACAGAGTGGTTAACATCACACAATTATGGTTAACATCACACAATTATGGTTAACATCACACAATTACGAACTGTGAGATGGTGCGTTCGATTCCCATCCGAGACATTCGTTCGTCGGTTTTTTTTTTTTTTTTTTTTCCTTTTTTAAATTCATTTTATTTTATTTTTGCTCCAGCTTGCTTCGGTCATGATTTGAGTGTGTTGTGGGCTCAAACAGGAACATTGAAAGTATATAGTCGAATTTCATCCAGTACGTGCATCTCTGACCATTTTCCAACCAGGAACAACTGACTGTATTTTCGGACCTGGCTCACACCAGAATATGTTACGAAAGAACGGGTAGAGTACAGATCAGTTATGAAGTTTCAGACCAGAATGGGATTCCCTAGCAATTTTTCTCATATCCTCGTCATCAGTGATAATCGTAAAAGATCACAGATTCTGTGGCCTTTCAAGCCAAGCTCTAGTGGTGGCCTCATTTTCCATGCCTGTCCAAGACCATCGCCATCGCGAGTTGGTATCAGATCCATCGGTGTCGGCAAGTGCACAGGGGCAATCATGCGATGGACAAGGAGGCACCCTCCACAAGGGGACGCTTAGTCACTCTAGCTTCGTGACAAAGCTGTTATTGTCATGAACAGCGGGCGTAACAGGGAATGCCCTGCGTATGTTGGATCAAAACAGTCACCACTGAACACGATCGAAGTGTCGTGTCTCTTAGTCGGTTACCTGAAGACGGTTGGATATTGAGTGCGCTCTGTGAACTAGGGATCCGGGGCTGCAACAGGGCAAGTAAGTCTGTATGTTTCCGTGTGTAGGACAGCAGGAATGAGCGGCGTGTGAGCAGTGCCACTGGGGGAGCACAGAAGATAAGAAGGCAGAAAAACAAATCGATTGCCCTGATTCATAGAAAAAGAATCCTTCAGCTTTTTTTTTTTTTAATTCGTAATGATGTTTTTTCATTACATTGTTGACTATTCTGTTTGCCCAGAAACCAACAGTAAGAGGGCAAGTGGACACGGAGCGCCTTACACCAATCGCAACTATGAAATTGGCGGCACCGGAGATCAGGACGCCCACGTACAGCGATCCCTTGGCCGTTGCTGCTCTGGCGCCCAAGAAACCGTTTTCGGGGGCCCCAATAAGAAGGGCCGCTGTCGAAACCGTCCGAACAGAGGACAGTCAGACGCAGCAGGAGAGTTTGGTAAGGGAACCTACGGGAGACCTGAGCCCAGTAGTAACACCCAGTACCGAGGATGAGGTCATACCGACGGCGCCTCCAGCTAGCCCACTGACAGAGTCGTCTGACCAGTCCGTGAATGTGTCCGTCCACTGGACACAGCGACCACTCTCTCCTGCCCCGCGAGTGCCAGACGCCGCCTCGGAAACTCGGCCCCGGAACAGCCTCAACGGCGACCTCAAGGAAAATTACAACCCCTGCATCCGCAAGAAGAAGTCTCGACTTCCGATTGATGGAACGCTAACAATGTCGTCAGTTGCGCTTCAGAAAGATAAATCCGAAGCTGAAAGTCGTACAGAAGAACCACACCAGCTCGTATCCCCCG
>JADBJO010000435.1:412500-415000 GCA_016801955.1 Conus betulinus
GAAACCAGAAACAGAATGTAGGTTGTTATTGGGGCTACCAGGGCACGATATTTTCTGTCATCATTGAGCCTACACCTTGTTAGAGTAAATCTCCAAACGAAAACTTGAAAATATTTCGAAAGAAATCGACCCCCGTCTGACTTTGATTCAGGACTATTCGATATCCAACTGGGTGCTTGCATGACTTAAAATCTGCTGTAACACGCAAAGCCTGTTTTCCTAACCTCCATAAAAATTCATAGCAAAAAGTCTGGAGCAAGTTCCCGAACACTGCTCAGAACTCAACTGAACATGTAAAACCACACACGGATCACATGTTTTTCCCGTCCTCCAGGCAGAAGCCTTCATTGTCACTATTCCTAGACGGAGAATATCTGCCCAAGCCTTCCAGCTATCGCGTAGCAACCCTGTCTCAATGTTTGCAGACTGATGCAAAAAGTAGTAAACAGCAGTCTGGTCTCCTCAGTCGACCATTTAGTGCGCTTTGAAATCATCGTCGGCAAGGCCATTCCTTAACTAATAACTCGTCGCAATCTTCATTGGTCTGAAAAAGAAAAATCTTTACGATTCCACAAAGAAATATGAAATTCTTTCCGACCTTCATGGCATTGGCTATCGGGGTCACCGCCTGTGTATCGAAAGTTTCTTGGCAGTGCGACATCAGTGTTGGCATCTGATATTCACCAGCCGGAGTTCGGTGTTATCCAAGGCAGCATTTTTTCACATGTTTCTTCAGCATTAACATCAATAACATTGTTTGTTCAGCATGCTGATTGTGGAATGGTTTTGTGCACCGAAGCACCTATTGACGCTGGCTCCAACTCTCTGCGTAGACAAGATCCAATAGTAGGCAGAAGAAAACGGGTCTCTTTTCTCCGCACCTTAAACGCCATGTACCCTCTTTCACAAACAGACCGTTCGTTCTTGATCTTGAAATCTGCCTGTGGTTCTTCAAGATCCACTGACTCTCCACTGTTTTTCCCCATTTCCCACCGCCTGACCGGGAACGTGCCGCACCCGCTGTGCGCAGAGGCGAGGCAAGGGTGCCTCTCCGATCGTAAACTGCATCTAGGAACTTGTATCCTTCCTGACATCAAAGATGTGTCGATCTTGAACGTGTTTCAGACCTCTCCAAATTTTGGGACCCCCTTTTCCCTTCCCCCTCCTCCCACCATGCACCTTAGAAACACCTGAGATCCGTTTCGATCTTGCTTTCTTTTGTAAAGACTCCGCAGTTCACTGAAATTCAGAACACGGAACAACAAAACAAAAAAAATCACGGACGAATACAAGTCTGAGGAACGTGTTGCTGCTTCTGCCTTCTATTCTACTATTCCAAATCGGTCTTTTTTTTTTCTATCCTTTTAATAGCTCCTTGCATACCGCGGAACGAGCTACTCTGGTTTGGATACTAAAAGTGGAATCCGAGTAAAACCATAAAAACTTATCTAACGTCTTTTCCGGTCCGAAGGCAATTGCTTGGTGTGTCAACAGTCATCCTGAGCTTCTGGAATTGGTTTTAACTCTTTTCCTCTCTGAAAATAGACGGATTACAATGTTGTCCTCGCCTGACACGTAGATGTTCAAGGTAATGAAATATCTAAACGCCTTGCTAATAATGCTGTAATAGAAAAGGTGTTTAAATCCTCCATCCTCAACACGGGTTAAACAGTATTTTAAAAAAAAAAAATGCCTTTTGTGAGAGGACTGGAAGAGCCAAACAGACTTTTTAGTCAAAATCCCCCCCCCACAAGCAATTTCTTCCATCTAGTCTTGAGAACCGCAAGATGGTGAAGGTGCGCGCGTGCGCGCGTATGTGTGTGCGTCCATGCCTGGGAGTGCGTGTGTGTGTGCGCGCGCGCGTATGTTCGGGCGTCTGTGTGTGTGTATGCGCGCGCGCGCGCGCGCGCATGTATGCGTGTGTGTGTGTGATCCGTGTGTGTGTGTGACGCATGTGTGCGGCCACGCGCCAGTGCATTCTGCACTCACCTGGGTTATGACACACAGGTACCCAAGGCCCAAAAGGCAGCGAGGGTGGACTTGGTGTCAAAGCAGACCGCAAAACACGTCATACCCTCCGTACGACTGAACTGAACTTCTGGAGATCGCACTTCCTTCCTCTGTGCACCCGAACCGGCCGGGCTTCTTTTGATGTGTCGGTAATTTGTTTACTGGTTAGTATCAATGGAAAGATCGTTTATATTACTTATGTATCTATTTATGTACGCAGCATCATTTTTTCTATCGATAACTGAAATACTTCGGATATATATTTTCATGCGTTTTTATACAATGAAAAGAATTTTCTTCATATACACAGTGCAGGTACCGAATCCATACCTATAGCAGCATAAATGTATATTTTTTCTTACTGATTAAACATTTTGCTTCTTAAGGTGTCGGTATGCCCACTGACTATAGTGTCATCAAAACCACTCGAAGCCGTCAATTGTATGCCATATCCAACAAAAAAAAACCAAACTTTTATAGAGAAGTGTAC
>JADBJO010000435.1:425000-432500 GCA_016801955.1 Conus betulinus
GTTCAAGACTAAACCGCGACTCATCTGAAAAGAGGACCTGGGACCACTGTTGTTGGTTCCATCTCACATGACGATGGCAGAAAGCTCGGCGAGCCAGCCTATGGGCTGCTAGCAGTCGTGGTCGAACAGCTGGGCGACGTGATCTGAGGCCGAAGTGGTGAAGACGGTTTCGTATGGCTTGACGGCTGAGGATGGTGTTATTTGCCATACGAAGCTGCCTTTGGATGCTGGTGAAAGTGGTATCCCGCTGCAATAGGGCCTGCCTCTCGATGAAACGATCTTCTCTGGGAGTAGTCTGCCTAGGCCGACCTGACCGTGGCCTCTCTTCAACGCTGTTGGTCGCCCTAAAACGCTGATTCAGTCTAACAATAACTGAATGATGCACACCAAGTCGTCGCGCCACTTCAGCCTTTGCAATGCCATCTTGTATCCACGCAATCGCCCTGGTTTTGTCAAAGGTGCTAAGTTTTCTTCGTGGTGGCGTGGTGAGAAAAGGGCTGACAGTAACCAACCCCGCGCTTAAACAGCCAAAAGAAGGGGCATAAAACTCACTTGAGAGACTGCTCTTGCACGGGAAAAAAAAGATTTTTCATTTTACACATCTTGTGTCGCCAGCAAGCTTGATGCAAAACAGGCACAGTTAACGCAACTTTGCACTTTTTATCCCGCGCGGTAACGAGGTCACCAAGACCCCCGTGCGCACTACCAGTTGACACAGGCTGGATTACACACTGCTGTGTGAGATTCCATCATTGGTTGCCGCATAACAAAAAAAACCAATGTTTTTTGAAGGGATGAATCAACCCCCTGTGTGCAAAGGCCTGTGCTTAACTTTATGTGACTAGTATATATCTGAATTTTAAACCTTGACAAGCTTGATACTTTTCTTCAGTTCTTTGCTTGCTCTGTGTATACCTTGCCTGCACGTGTCGTAAATAAATGGGTTTGACAACCTGAATTAGTTTAAATGATGTGCTTGTGATTTTCATTCTTTCAAAATGGGAACAAAGGCTGCATCCTTGTTTATCACTCATTGTTTACGTCTAGTCGTGTATCTGAAAAGTTCTTTTCCACAAAAATCGTTTGTTGAGAGAACATCTGTGACAGACTGCAGCAATGTCTCACACTTTCGTCTGTTTCCCACTGTTGGCAGTGCTGGCATTATTTCTCTGGAATATCTTCAACTGATTTAACTGGATACCTTTATTTCACAACGTTTCGCACGTTTTCTTTATATTTTTTGCTGTTCACAAGCTACTGTAGATGATTTTTGATAAGACGTCTCCAACGCACGAGCTTCAGTTTACCTGTCTTATTCACTTTTTTTTTTTTTTTTTTTTTTTTTTTTTTTTTTTGGTCTAATGTCACGAATAGTGGATAGACGTTAAATGAAGGACACACACACACACACCTGTCTTGGAGACTTCCGTTTTGCATATTTTGGACTTTCTGTTGGAATTGGCAGCCTTCTCTTGAGTAGCCCTGCTGCTTTGATGCTATCACACAGTGTGTCTCCCTTGAGGGAAAATCTGGTGTTAAAGTTGAACACTGTTTGAAGTCGCTCACATTTTCGTTATAACGGGCCATCATGGGAAATACAATCGTTAGATCAAAGATCGGGAGTTCCCCTACCCCACCCCCTGCCATCCGTCATTTGAGGAAAGCAGCAGCTCTCCTGTCCTTTAGGGCTGGGCAGACACTCCTACCATCTCATCAGAGAGAGAGAGAGACAGAGCGAAGGAACGAACGAGATTTGTTTTATGAGGATAATGAGACAAGCAATTAAACATGCTTTTTTCCATCTAGGCCTGTGGCGCTATCAGAGAGAGAGAGAGAGAGAGGCTCTTCTGTTATTTTGGGGTGGGCAAAGACATGTCTGTCTCTCTTCACCCCTCATCAAAGTAAGCGAGAAGGGTGGGGAAGAGCAATTGCCGCTCTCTCATATAGCAGTGGGCAAAGATATTCCTGCTCCCACGCCCCCACTTTCACACCGATCACAGTCAGGGAGGAGGGGAGGTGGGTAGCCGCCCATCTGTCAGTTAGGGGTGGGCAAAGAGATCTATCTGTCCTGATTTAGCACATGGTTCGCTCGCTGATGTTCATCGGTGGGAACTTCCCTTTTAATTATCTCTTTTCATATCATTGCGGTTAAAATGTGTTTTTCGTGTTCGCTAGTTTCTCCTTGGCGTAGCGTTAGTATTGTTATGTATCTCTTATTGGCATTGTGTTTCATCTATAATCTTTTATGTTCTCCTTGTTTGCATCATGTCATGTATTGGCATGTGGCATTGTTTTCAACTATAATCTTTTATGTTCTCCTTGTTTGCATCATGTATTGGCATGTCTTTTTATCATTATTATTATCATTAGTTTTACTTTCATGATGCATGTTTCTATTATGTATTCTTGTACCACGTGTTACAAACAGTCCAGAACTACAAATAACGCTACTTTGTTTACATGGGCCTTTTCAACTGAAACGTATCTCTCGGACTGGTTATACAAGCATTATGTCCAGAGCTAATAACACTGCTTTGTTTACATTGGTCTTTTTAGTTTGAACGAATGTCTCGGATTGATTACACACGCATTATGTCCACCACTAATAGTCACATTGCCTTGTATACATTGGTCTTTTCAGTTAACACGTATCTCTCTGGTTGGTTTTATAAGCATTACATACATATCCACAACTGGATAATTATGAACGTATTTCTGTCAACTGTTTACTCTTGCAGTGCATGCGCAGTTTGATTTTACTTACCGTGAAACTTCATGAACTATAAATGGAAACTGTTAGCATTGTATCCCTAAATTGTCATGGCCTTGCCAATCCTAAATAGGAAAGGTGTTTTTCATTACGTGAAGCAAAAGCAGCATTCAGTTTTTTTCCTTCGATATACCCACTTTAATCCGAAATTAGAATTTCATAAAAGTTGAGAATGGGGATAACAATGCATGCTAATCTGCTTCCTGTATTTTTTTTTTTAACTCAAGATATGTTGCTGTCTTCTTTAACTACAATTTTGACTTCAAAGTGAAGAAAGCATATAAAAATATTGATGGTAACTACATAAATGTTTCACTCACAATCATGAGAACATTCTTGTTGTAAGTATGTATTAGCCAAATAAAGCTTCTCTGCAGTTTTACGACAAATTAGAACAGCAACAAACTGATGCTGGATATTCAAACTTAATTGTTGGAGTAGATTGGATTTCATATCTAGTTCTAAGCATAGATTATTATAGGTACAAAGATATATGCAACATTAAGCTTAATATAAAGTAGAAGAAATTAGTTCAAGGCTGGCACTTAGGCGAGAATTGTATTCTGAGATTACACGTTTCAGCGCAGGCATGCTTTATTACAACAAAATCGACTTGATGTGTTTGTTTGCTATATTTCAAATTGTAATTCAGCAGCTAACGTATCTCTCTCGATACAGAATAGACCAGTCCATAATTGAACTAAAAACCAGCATTTAGTAACTGTCTCGAGCTGGTTGTGTGCATGCGTGTGTGGATAAGGCAGTCGGCCCTGCCCTCCATCTCCCTGATCAAAAGACAGGGACTAGGGTAGGCGAGAACAGGGGGGGGGGGGGGGGGGGGGGGCTTCTCCAAACCTATTCTTACGTCGCTGAGTTAAGAAGGGCAGCTAGAAGGCTTCAGACTACAACAGAGTTTTAAGTTAGGCGCCCGCGGAAAAAACACGCAACGTCTGACTGCGTCTGAAAGGATTTTAAGCTGGCTTTCTCTGCTTCATAGAATCTCCTGTCAGTTCGATGGGCAGATCATTTTTGTTTTAGTGCTTCCATGTCTTGTGAAACGCTTTCAGTTCGAGGTTTTTCTCGGTTACCGATTCACCAACGCCAGTATGCTTAGTTTTCGAATGGGTACAGTTAATGTGCTTGAGTAATTTTGTAACACCCAATCGTTCAGAGCGTTCGTTTTGTTTTGTCGTCTGTTCGTTTTGAGTTGTGAGGTTGTGGGACCGCGCAGACTGCGCACTGTTGAAATAGTTGTAAACTTTGAATTCAGTCAAAATAGTTCGGAACTGAATTATTATTATTATTATTATTATGAATACTTATATAGCGCCTATATCCTCGGCAAGAGACCAAGCTCTAAACGCTTTACAATGCACACTCGTTTACACGATGGGCTGCCTACCTTGGTAGTGCCGACTTAAGAGCTGCCAGCTGGCGCTTCATTCAGTCGTTTCCCGTGCCATTCAGTCAATATCGTTCACTCAGTTTCCTTACTTCTTTCATTCTTTCTCTTTCTCGCGCAGGGTGCATGCTATGTGTAACGTGTCATCCATACCAACGGCCAAACTGGCCTTCTCTTCCGAAAGTTGGTAATGGGATTTTACGTGGGTGCAAGATGTTATGCGTACGTTCACACACGAAACCTCGGATTATAGTCTCATTCAAAGGACTGTATGGGAAATGGAGTCAGAACCAATGTTAACTCTGAGGGGAAAATCCCCCTGTGCCAAAACAGCCCGACGGAGATTTGAACCGGCAACCCCAGGATCAGCAAGATTACGAGTCAGGCGCTCTACCACTGAGCTCTTCCAGCCTACTGAAGCGACACATGTATGACGTTTGCTGGCTGATTTCAAGATAGGTTTTTCATTGCTGTATTTCATCTGTTGTGGTAGAGACGTAGTAGTTCAATCCCTCCCCCGAAAAGAAAAACGTCGAAAACATATTGCTGGGATATTAGTTTAACAGTGGATCTCGGTGTGGGAACGTTTTACTGATAACATCAAAAAGGCTTCACAGACATCTCAAAGTGGTCATCACATCAGAAACATGTATGCGTGATGTGAAAAAATCATTCATGAATCGTTATGTCTGAAAATCTTTTGTGGGGGGGGGGGGGGGGGGGGGGGGGGGGGGGGGAAATACTGACGACGTTTTGACCGCAAAGGCTTCATCACGACGTCAAAATAGTTTGTTCATAACGTCAGAGGTGTTTTTATGATGACGTAAGAAAGGTCTGAATACGACGTTGGAAAGGTTTGATAAGGAAAGAAAGGAACTGAAATGCTCGCACCAAATGCTAGGCGGTATATTCAGTGTCCATTCTGCTTCTAATTACCGTACTCAGGGAGCGACGTACGTACATGGAAAATCTCTCTCTCTCTCTCCGTCTCTCTCTCTCTCTCTCTCTCTCTCTCTCTCTCTCTCTCTTTACAACGGCTACTTGGGTGGTCGTCTCCCCGACGGTTCTGTGGTGAGAGACTTAATAATGTTTGCATACTGGCTGGTCCACCACACACGATGGTCGCCTCCTGCATGATGTAAAAGTCATCAACAAGAAACGCCATGAAGAAGCAGACGAAGACGAAAAAGAAGACAAAACAAAACAAAACAAAAAACAAAACGGATGACAGGATGACGACAGACAAATAAACTCTCTCACAGACGTGAGCGCCAGACAATGTCAATCCGGTCGATCAGTTGTGTTGATGTTGGAGAGGTTTATGGTGGCACCGCCGCCTACCGTCTGAATTCCACTCCTGAATGCTCGGCGTTCCGAACGGCCGGGCCTAGAGGGGCAGGCTTCCTCACGACGACCCTGAACTGGGGACCCAAGGTTCAACGCCCGGCCGCCCGCCACGTCAATGAAATGGCCTGTTTGGTCTGAGACCGGCGCCGGTGGCTGTCGAGTTCAACTGTGGGAAACCCCAGAAGTCGGATACTGTGGTACGCGGCAAATATCTCTACGTAAACCACAGTTTCTTCTCCCTCCTCCATCCCTCCCTTCCTCACTTTCCTCCCCTCCACCCCCCCCCCCCCCCCACTCCTCATCTTCCCCCGCGCTCTGTGTGTGTGTGTGTGTGTGTGTGTGTGTGTGTGTGTGTGTGTGCGTGCGTGAGAGTGTGTGTGTGTGTGTGTGTGTGTGTGTGTGTGAGAGAGAGAGAGAGAGAGAGAGAGAGAGAGAGAGAGAGAAGGTATACGATAGTGTTACATCAAACTGCCGACAGTTGTTTAAAGGACGCCATGTGTTTACACGAACATTCTGTCTAATGCTAGATAAATACATGTTTACACTACCCTACTGTCTGGAGCTAGATAAAACCCAGTGTGTTTTAAACTTCCTTACTACTGTCCAGAGCCGCAAAAAAGTGACGAGTTTGCGCTGTCGTATTGCCGACAGTTGAATAACGAACGCAAAGTATTAATTAAGATTATCACACTTTCGCGAGTTGAGTAAAAATGAGATGTGTAAATTCTATCAGACTGTCGTAAACTGGATGAAAACACGATATGTTTGCACTATCATACTGTTAATAGCTTGGTGAAAGTGCTTATACTATTATTCTCAATGTTGAATAAAAATCGCGACATTATTACACTACCATACTGTCGAGCTAGACAGAAACGCAACGTTTTTACACTGTGGAGAGCAAGATGGAAACGCACCATACTTATACTGTCATACTGTTAACTGATAAAAGCTGTTTACGCTATCATTACGTTAAACGTGACGTGTTTAAACTATCATCCTGTCGAGAGATGGATAAGACAGCACACATCGAGTTTACACTGTCATTTTGTCGAGAATGAATGAAAGCGCGACGTGTTTACACTACCACACTGCCATGAAAAAAGCCCAGCCAGAAACGTCTAAAAGTTATTCGACAGACGAGGTTCGTTCAAAAAAAACATACTCGTTGACTCCCGGTCAACCACAGAGCAGTCAAGAATGACGATGGGGAACATGCCAAATGGAAGCTGCTGAGTTTACTCAAAACACAAGATAGTCAGTCTATTCACTCTGAGGCTGCGGTTCAAATCATCAACATCAGACCATCAATGTGGCTGCATTGGATAATCCTTGGCTTCTATATAAGGCTATAAGACTATGAGATTCTAGATACTTCATTACCAAAGTTACCCGTGTTATATTTGGAGGGGATTATCATTTCTAATGTGCGTATCGGTTGACGCAGCTGAAAACTTGTTATCAGGTGTTTGTGTTCCGAAGTCTGGTTTCCTCCAAGACGTAAAGAAAACGAATGTAAAAGGCCATAGGGAAAGTGACACTTTCATGTAGCAGCAGATCATAGTCGGTTCATCATTGTGTTCTTTAACTTTCCGCACAATTCGCTTAGAACTTTCCGCACAATTCACTTAGAAGGGCCCACAGTCAAATGGTCAGAGCATGTGCATGCTGAGTTGATGGTCGTGAGTTCGAAAGACATTCGTGAGATAGGACATTTACAGCCTGAAAACCCCTCACTGTGTACACCAGTCAACGAGTACCTGATTCAGATCAGGGAAAGTTAAAGGCGGCAGAAGAAGAGCGATGAGCGCCGCGTTCCGGCATATCGTGCCCCGACACGATGAGCGTTCAATCGTTGGTAGCTGTTGTGCTGTAGAATCTTAACCAAAACCTTGAACAATTCATTGTCCGATCGCTATGGGTGGAAAGATATCGTGACAGGGACTTGGAACAGTCAGGGGTCTCTGCAGCCTTCTGTCTT
>JADBJO010000435.1:435000-445000 GCA_016801955.1 Conus betulinus
ATCTCCGACACCCTCGGAGAGGGCGTGGAAATGGTCGTGGAGGTGGTGATTGTAGCAGCAGACCGGACTGGCTCCCTCTCTAAGGAGATCACATCACCGTTATCCTGACAATCGCCTGTCATTATTGTGGGTGGCATCAGCCTGATGAACCACAGACATTTGTCACCTGGGGAAGACAAATGGGTCGGGAGACGTCGGAGGTCATTGCGGTGCCAGCGCAGAGTACGAAATGCCATCACCGGGAAGGGGGGGGGGGGGGGGGGGGGGGGGGGGTTATAAAACAGGAAATGGCTGAAGGATATTGACGCCAATAAATGGCTTAGACAAAGCCAAACTGCCACAACTGTCTCCGGCGTGTATATTTCTCATGAAAACAGAACTGACTGGAATGCGCCGTGGGAGAACGCACGCTACGGGGAGGTCGAGCGGTTCTCTTAATTTCAATCAAACCTAATTCCTGGACTCACCCATTGGTCTGGACTTACTTATTTGCTATGACCCTTCGCCCTCAAAGGGCAATAACCCATCAATTACGTTTCTCCTGCCCGCTCGAGTCTGGACTGTCCTTTCTGTCTGTCTTTTTTTTTTTTTTTTTTTTTTTTCAGTGGTTCCCTCCTTCGTTAGCTCTCCCTCTGTGTCTCTGTTCTAGCTGTTTCCGGGTCGTCGTCCCCTCATCTTTCTCTCCCGCAGGGTTCCAGGTCAGAGCCAGAGGCGGGGTGTGTGTGGGGGGTCGGTTTCCCACAGGTGTCCAGTCCCATCCGTGACTGGCTGCCCTGCTTCTTTTGCCTCCACTCCTTATTCTCGGTTGATCCGGATCTGCTGCAAAATTAAATGGATTTGTCTTCAGCCACGTGTTACCTTTCCAGCGAGTTTCCTTTTCTGATCAAATCTTTATGTTTATCTTTATGAAACAGACAAATACGGCATTTACAAAACAGAAAATTGCGGGTCATGGTGATGCCAGAGGACGTATAATTGATACGGGTTTCAATATCATTCCGTGTATGTTCACGACAAGACTGACACCAGTTAACGGGGATGTATGAAAACGGATTTTGCACCTGCAGAACTAAGATATAATCTGACCTGTGCATCACAGAGTTTTCTGATGCCATAATATTGTTACTAAGACACTCTTAGGACAGCCACAAAATTAGAGACATTGTTATTAGAATTTGATTTGGTAGAACTCAATGCACAAGTACATCGGAAACTGCCTCCAGACAATGTCAGCGAAACAGATAACCGGCAATTTGGCGCTAGTGTGTCCTCTTCATAAATCTAAAAGAAAAACCGTAAGAATAGGAAAATGAAAAAACAAGATGCAAAGCATATAAACGTACTCCCAGTTTATCGTGAATACGCGTGAGAGATTCCATAAAGAGGAAAAACGGTTAAATAAAACATCGACCATCATCTGTGACCCATAATGAACATACCTACAAATTTTCAGAAAGATCGGCCAAGTACTTTCTGAGATATTCCATAAAGAAGAAAAATCGTTATGGGCCGTTATAGTCATTAGTAACGGCTATAACGGTAAAGTAAACATTGGGCATCATCCGTGACCCATAATATATATACCTACAAATTTTCAGAAAGATCGGCTGAGTACTTTCTGACATAGTCCATAAAGAAGAAAAACCGTTATGGGCCGTTAGCGCCTTTAGTAACGGCTATAACGGTAAAATAGAACATCGAACATCATCCATGACCCATAGTGAACATACCTACAAAGTTTCAGAAAGTTCGGCCAAGTACTTTCTGAGATAGTCCATAAAGAAAAAAAAAAAACGTTATGGGCCGTTGTAGCCTTCGTAACGGCTATAACGGTTAAATAAAACATCGGGCATCATCCGTGACCCATAATGAAGATATCTACAAATTTTCAGAAAGATCAGCCCAGTAGTTTTGTCTGGAGCGAGTGGAACACATTTTTTACCACGGACAGACAAACACACACACACACACACACACACACACACACACACACACACACACACACACACACACACACACACGCACACACACACACACACACACACACAGAGAGAGAGAGAGAGAGAGAGAGAGAGAGAGAGAGAGAGAGAGAGCATTTCTTCGTTCTCATTGTAAAGTACTCCCTATTCTATAAGAACTGGGAGTACAAAAACAAGGAAAGAAAAAAAAGAAGAGGTGAATCTGGTTCCCCAGGCCTTTTTTTTTTTCCCCAGCACGAGACAGTGGAGAATGGCAGGTAGACGATGTAACATAAAGCCATTGCAGGCATGTCGTTCACGCCATGAACCACTCAACAAATGAATCTCTCTCTCTCTCTCTCTCTCTCTCTCTCTCTCTCTCTCTTAAAATGAATCAGTCTCTCTCTCTGGGGGTCAAAGGCCTTAAAATGAATCAGTCATCCGAATCTCCCTTTCCTCTCTGCGCCCTCCCCATTTCTTTCCCCCCTGGCTCTGTTCCTCGCTGCCTCTTAACGATGATGACAACTGCATGATACAATAACAAAATGACTGGTCTTTATTTTCATGGACGCGCCTTTTCTTATATATGTAAATTACAGTTCTTACCGGTACGAAGAATAAATGAAGCGGCAACAACAATAACAACAACAACAGCAGCGGCAGCAGCAATAATAACAATAACAAAGAAGACAGAAAGGGAAAGGTGAACAAAGAAGAAAAAACTGAGTAAACGAGCAGGAACAGAAGACGTGACGAAAAAAAAGGCAGAGAGAGAGAGAGAGAGAGAGAGAGAGAGAGAGAGAGAGAGAGAGAGAGAAGGCCGGCCGGGGAGCGAGGGAGGGTATAATCAAGAGGGGGGAAGCAACAGGGGCTTTAACTCTATACGAACACGCACAATGACGATAAAAACACACACACACACACACACACACACACACACACACACACACACACTCTGATATACCAAAAGATGTATATGAAAACCAAAACAATGCAGAGGACAAACATGATGTGAACAGCTTCAGTCCAATTTCTTTTAGTGTTGCATCAGAGTACCCGCAATAATACAGGCAATTGACAGCAACAACCATCACAGCGATGGCCGAGACAGACTCCATACTTTTTTTTTTCAAAGCACCAATTTGTACAAGCTCTCTCTCTCTCTTTTTTTCTTTCTTGGACTTCAGATTTGTGACAAACATTTCAAAATGACACAAACTTTTAATTAACCGGTCATCATATGAATAAAAATGAGGAATATGGAGATAATGGACATGAAAATGATGTTGCTGTTGATTCCGTCATCTTACTTTATAGTATCATCATCACTGTTGCTATTACTACTACTGCTACTGCTGCTGCTGCTACTACTACTACGACTGCTGCTGCTGCTGCAACTGCTGCTGCTGCTGCTGCTACCATCTACTATTACTACTACTACTACTACTGTGAGTTTACAAGTCAGGTTGGAAATTGGATCCTTGAAATCACAGATTAGTGTCAACTTCATCGCAGTGACAGCCTTAGCGGTCGGCTGGGCTGTAAGCAACATTACTTTACTTTACCTTACCTTACTACTACTACTACTACTGCTACAGTAGAAAGAAACTCGTGGAGAGCGTGGCAGCAGAGAGTCCTCAGAAGAGAAGCCCCCTTCAAGCAAGTGTTTCGGCCCTTATCTCCTGACACTCTACGGGGGTTGGGCCACACCCGGTTCATGACTCCGGATGTCCCTCTGATGCCCCTTTTTCCCATCTTGGGACGAGCCATGGTTGGGATTCGAACCATGACCCTCTGGACATGCTCATTTTCCACTAATGACTCGCACTCTAACCACTGAGCCACTGGGACACCTGATATTTGTTGTTAAGCCTTATGAAGTTCACTTTTGTTCCTCCTTGACCAGATCCAGCTTGAACACCTCTCTGCCGCTTCTGCCATTGCTTTCAGGGCTCTGGTTTTTTCCCTCCCTGCAACTGAGAGCTGTTTCATGAGGCTGTATGCAGACGTTCCTACAACCCCCCTAGCTCCAATTTCTGCAGTGAGGACTTTGACCTGATAACCTTCTCCTCAGGCTGTATGTGCCAGATCAGCATACTTTTCAGTCTTGTAGATTGAGCTGCCTCCCATTCTGTTCTCATATGGCACCGTGAGCTCGATCATGATCAGCTGCTTGGTTGACTGAGAGTGGACTACTATGTCTGGTCTCATGCCATTCTTGCTGATGATCTCTGGGTGACTCTTCCATTCTGGGAGGTCTGCGGTGCATTCCCAGTCATCTGCCCCGTCCAGCAGACTCTGCCTGCATGTTCCGAGTGGCACCGTTGTTCTTGGCCATGATTTGCTGCCTCCTGCCGTGAAGAATGTTGCGGGTGCTTTTGGAGTCCTGATTTTCCCTTTTGTGGTGTTGGTACTAGCCCAGACTACTTGTACAATCTCTTTGAGCACTTGGTTGTGCCTCCATGTGTACCTTCCTTGAGCCAGGGCTACTTTACATGAGCTTAGGACATGCTCCACTGTTTGTTTTTTTCATGGCAGAGGGGGCATGCAGGATCGTCTGGTTTTTTCCCCACTTCACCAGGTTTGCATTTGAGGGCAGAAGGTCATATGCAGATCTGAGAATGAAGCTGATCCTGAGAGGGGCCATGTGCCAAATGTCATTCCAAGTGAGACTTCTTTGGAGTGCATTCTCCCACGTTGTCCATTGCCCTTGCTGGCTCTGCTGGACTGCTTTTTGGAGTCTTTTTTGGTCTTCTTCTTTTCTCATCTCCTGAATCATCATGTCTCTTTTGGCTTTTCCTTTGGCCTTTGACCACCATTCAGTTTTGGTCACCCCCAGTCCTTGTCTGTTGTTTGTGTGTGTCCTGTTATTTCTCTGATCTTGAGACTTTCTTTGCAGAATCCATCGCCTCTTGAACTTTCCATTTTCTGCCTGTCTCTTCAGCTGGGGCTTGATTGCTTCTACCACCTTGTGTCCTGAGTCCTCCAGCATGCTTTGAAGTCTGATCTTCCCTGCTTTGTATTCCTCCAGGATGGATTTCAGTGGTAGTTCAGCTTTGCTTGGCGACAGTACAGCGCTATGTCAGTCAGACAGGGTGGGGACACCAAGCCATTCCCTTGTGAATTTGTTGATTTGGCTTCCATTGCCTCCACTATGCTGGTGCAGATGTCGTATATCATCAGAGGCCATAGGAGCTTTGGTATCAGCATGAACTGCAGACACCAGACCTTGTATTGCCAGGGAGCCCACACTGGTCAATGGTCTCCAAGCCTTCTTCTGACATGTTTGGTTTCTTTTGCTCTTTGTGTGTCTTTCAGCGTATCATCATACCATCTTCCAAGGCTCTTGACTGGCTCTTCTGTGACTATTGGAATGGCCTGGTTGGCAACGCTGAAGACCACAGATTCGGCCACTTTTCCTTTCCTCAGTGACAGACTCCGTAATTTCTCTGGTTTCAACTTCATTCTGGACGAGGCAACTATGTCGTCCAGCCTCTCCAGCACATGACGTGTCTCGTCTTCTCTGGATGAAATCACTGTAGTGTCATCCATGAAGGCCTTGAGAGGGGGCATTTTGTATCCATCGCCAAGGTCTGTTTGTCTTGCGTTGCTGTTGCTGCTTCCAAGATGACTTCCATTGTCAACACGAACAGTATTGGGGAAATTGCACAGCCCATTGCAATGCCCAATTCCAAGTTGATCCAATCTGTTGTGTACTCCTTGGTAGAGAACCGCATTGAGAAGCCATTGAAGTACTTCTTGAGCATGTCGCGGATGTTCTTTGGCACATGGTACATCTCAAGAGTCAACTGTATCATCTCATGGGGTACAGATCCATATGCGTTTGCCAGATCAAGCCACACTACGTCCAGGTCTCTCTTTTTGTTTTTGCTCTTTGGATTGCGTCTCAGATCATTGTGGCGTGTTCTACACAGCCAGGCACGCCTGGGATGCCACCTTTCTGGACTGACACATCCAAGTACTTGTTTTCTATGAAGTACTTGGTCAGCTGCTGCCATGGACAGAGAAGAAGATTTTCCCTTCGACGTTCAGTAGTGATATGGGCATGAACTGGCTGATGTGACTTGAGTTTTGCTCTTCGGGGATGTACACACCATCTGCCGTCATCCATTGGCCGCTGATCTTCTGGTTTCTCCAAGCTGATCGCAGCAGCCTGTGGAGCCACTCCAGCACCTTGGGACATTTCTTGTACATCTGGTAAAGTATTCCGTTTGGCCGTGGTGATGATTTGGCTCTGGCTTTGTCGACCACCTTCTTGATTTCCGCCAGTGTTGGAGGCTTGTCATTGAACTGTTCCTCAGGGTGGTTGGCCACACCAGACCTTGAATGTCGAGAGGTGCTTTGCTCTGTGAGTCAGAGTATGTTTTCCTCAGATGCTGCTCAAGAACTCCTTTGTCCACACTTAGGGTCCCAGATTTTTGGCTGCTCAAACATTGTTCTGGCAAACTGGAAGGGGTCTCTGAAGAAGCGCTCTTGGGTCTTCTTCTTTTGGCTCTTCTCTTCCTCGCAGATTCCGCTTTGCTGAGGGCGCTGTGTTTTGCTTTCAGGTCTTCCCAGAGTTTTTCCAAGCCTTGTTTTTCAGCTTGCAGTGCGGTCTTCATCTGCTTCTTGAGGTTTTTTCTTTTGGACCCTGATCTTGTCCATCTCTTCTTGGCGTCTGGATTTCTTTGGAGGTGTTTTTTCTCTTTGGGTAGTTTTGCTCCATATGCGTCTCTACATGTGGCATACACAATGTCCCCATATGTGATTAGTTTTGTGTTCCAGGGTGCTTTTCCCTATCAGTGCATCGAGTCTTCGGACGATTTTTGCATCCAGTTTCTCCCAATCTTCAGTTTCGTTTGCTCGTGGCAGGTTGAGTTTCAGGCGCCTGGCATCGAGGGCCTGTGCAAATTCCTCATCCGAACCAACAGCGTGGATGTCCTTGACACTGTGGTTTAAATCCTGGCCTTGGTCTTCCGACGTCCTATCTGCTGATGCAGTGCGCTGCTGCTCAATCAGATGAGTCTTCACACATCCCATCTTTGTTCTGTGGATCTTCATGCCACGGGTGGTAGCAAAACGCTTTCCACAGACACATGGATATTCCATTTGGTCCATGTTCATAGTCCGTTTAGGATTTGCAGTCGTGATTGGTTGAGCACCGATGGATTCATCATTCTCTCCCCCTTTCGGTGAATCCTGGGAGCATCTTTTCCTTTTGTAATTAGTAGCCACATGTTGAAGGCAAAGTGGGGAGCCAGCCCACAGAGCGCTTGGTTCTGGGTCTTTCCCATTGTCCTTCGGTCTTACTACTACTACTATATCATCATCATCATCATCAATGTTATTATTAATGTTGTTGTTGTTGTTGCCGGTGTTGTTGTTAATGTTAATGTGTTGTTGTTGTTGTTCAAACAACATAGTTAAGGGAGGCAAAGTACAAGTACACTGCAGGATAAATCAATTAAATCAAAGTGTGCATTTTTTATATAAATGAACTAACGAAAAGTATGTTTTTCCGCTAGACATAATGCACACCGTCTGTTGCAGATAATTGCTTCCATGTAAAGTTCTCCTTGAGAGTGTGAACAATTCTTACATTTCAATCTAAGCCCGAATTTTACTCTGTCTTGTACTCACTATGAATGTCTCACATTGACTTTTGTGCTCGTTGGAAATAAACGTTGCATGTTAAAAAAAAAAAAAAAAAAAAAAAAAAGGTTCAATGCACTCAAATGTGGGACACAGGTAAAGCAGCATGTATCTTCATGAATAATGGATTTATGGCTCTAAGTCATGTAATTCGTGTGGGTATGTCATCTGTTTATTTTGCTTTGTTTTTTGAATGCTATGTTTGTGTTGTGGTAGCTATAAAGAACATCCTGTTTGTAAAAAAAAAAAAGCTAAGCTCCGTCTCCCCCCCCCCCCCCCCCCCCCCCCCCCCCCCCCCCCCAACTTTCCCTCTCGTTCCCAGCTTCCCTCCCTTTCCTCTCACCACTCATCGGCAACTCCACGCATATTCCCATACTTCTGTCTATTGTCTATTGTCTCCCCCCCATCCATTCCTCTCTCCCCGTCTCCCCCACCTCCCATCTCCACTTCTAGAAGAAAAAGAAGGGGAGGAGGAGGAGGAGAAGAAGAAGAAAAAGGAGGAGGAGGAGGAGAGGAGGAGAAGGAGAAGGAGAAGGAGGAGGAAAATAAGGAAAAGAAGAAGACTGAGAAGAAGGTCGCACAAACGGAACTCTGCTATGATGAATAACCCAAGTCCGATGTTCGGTATAACACACAAGCTAGAGGTCTTCGTTGAGCTCAGATGTGAAGCTATTTTCAGGATTGTTTAGTATAACAGAGATAAGGAGACTGCGTCAACGAGTTATCACGTTCATAAGCGTCAATACTGAGGCGACTCACGAAGAATTATTAAACTAACGCTGTTCTTTCACACACACACACACACACACACACACACACACACACACACACACACACACACACACACACACACACACAGTCACTCACTCACACACGCGCTCGCGCACATGTACACGCGCGCGCGCGGCACATACACACACACACGCATGCACGCATGCACTTACGCTCACACACGCACGCACGCACGCACATACACACGCACGCACGCGCGCACACGCACACACACACACCCTCTCTCTCTCTCTCTCTCTCTATGTCTTTTCACACACACACACACACACACACACACACACACACACACACACACACACACACACACACATATATACGCATATACACATATATACATATATATATACATATATATATATATATATATATATATATATATATATATATACAGACAGAGAGAGGAGTGGGTGGATGGGTTGGTGAAGGTTTGAGCGAGCAAAATGTTGTACTTTTCGGTATGGACACTGGACAGAGACATGGGCAGACTGAAGTCACGTTGTCAATAGCACAGAGACCACTTCAGCGCTGCCAGGCAGATTTCATGAATAACAACACTGGACAACATTGTTGTGGGCAGATTTCGTCATCAAGAAAATGAAGGAGGAGGGGGAGGAGGAGAGGGGAGGAGGCATTAATTTCATTTTCAACATTACAGTCCAACCTATTCCACAAGACAGAAAAAAAGAAGAAAGAGAAGAAAAAGATGCCTTGATTATGGTAACAACAAACTAAAGAACAAACCTGATAAATGGTGAAGACGATGATGTGAAAAAAAATATATCATCATAATAAGATTAGTTTCTGAATCTCTCTGTCAGTTTTCTGTTTGCCTTTTTGTCTGTCTGTCTGTCTCTCAGTATATACGTCTCTCTCTCTCTCTCTCTCTCTCTCTCTCTCTCTCTCTCTCTCTCTCTCTCTCTCTCTCTCTCTCTCTCTCTCCAAAACTTTGATTAGATAAACATCATTTTTTCGAGTGCCCCCCGAAAGGGAAAGTTTAACCTATTTAAAGTCAGGTGGGAAATTGGATCCTTGAAATCACTGATCAGTGTCAATGTCTATCTGTTCTTTCAAAGGTTTAGGGGGGAGTATTTACAGAATTAGAGAGAGGCTCTCTCAAGGTCTTTGCGCTACACCCATTCCTTTCCGAGTAACCATGTGTGTGTGTGTGCGTGTGTGTGTGTGTGTGTGTGTGTGTGTGTGTGTGTGTGTGTGTGTGTGTGTGTGTGTGTGTGTGTGTGTGTGTGTGTGTGTGTAAGGCTCGTCATAATGAGGTTTAAACCATAAACATCGTCAAAATCACATCATTTCGAAACAAAATAGCCTCGGGTGGCGTTTCTGCTGACGAGATTACGGCTTTAACTCTGTGCATATGATCAGATTATGTCTTCAAGTCTATGCATGTGATCAGATATGAGTTTTAAGTCTGTGCATGTGATCAGATTATGGCTTTCAGTCTGTGCATGTAATACATACAGACAGAGAAATGGATAGCAATTTCCCAGTTTGAAATAGTTGTATTCGAGTCCGTATGCCTATTACCTCTCAACCACCAATGCACTCTTAGCTTAAGAGTTATTAACATTTGTAGAATACAGTTC
>JADBJO010000435.1:452500-455000 GCA_016801955.1 Conus betulinus
GGAACTGTTGGGAAAAAGATCTATTTATGGCCTGACGGCGCACGGCCACAGCAGTGACGGAGACTGCCGAGAAACCAATAGACTGGCCTGTGAATGACCCTGGCTACTACATTCATCTTCTTGGAAGGACAGAAATAGTACACTCATAGCACTGACCGTTCAGTGCCTGCTGCTGTTGGCTAGTGGACAAGGGATGTTATTTCGTTTGGTCAAATCAAAGAACGTACAGAATAATTGCATAAAGGTATGATTGGATAAATTAATAAATGAGGTGATGATACGAAAAAATAACTAAAACTAATGCACACTACGACTGAAAAGATGTTTTTGAGAATATTTCTTTCATTGTAACTAACTGTATATTTACTGTTTTCTTTCCGTAAATAAAAGGAAATGAAAAGAAAAAGAAAAGATAGACCACACCACACTCACTCTCTCTCTGTCTGTCTGTCTGTCTGTCTCTCCCCCTCTCTCTGTCCCTCCCTCTCTCTCCCTGTGTGTGTTTGTGTGTGCGTGCGTGCGTGCGTGCGTGCGTGCGTGCGTGCGTGCGTGTGTGTGTGTGTGTGTGTGTGTGTGTGTGTGTGTGTGTGTGATGTGTGAGAGAGAGAGAGAGAGAGAGAGAGAGAGAGAGAGAGAGAGAGTGCGCTAGAGGAAACGCATTCAAATGACCTCTGTCGGACCTTAGCAGACCTAAATAACGCAGATACTGACAAAGCTGCTGTTTGCTGTTGCCAGACCAGGAGACAAGTCCTAATGGATAACAGAAGGAACTGGTGACAGTAACACTGCATGAAGCATTAAAGTGTCATTCTGATGGAGAATGTTTGACCACAAACGTCCGCGAGAACCTCTACCAGTTAGGAACTGCATTAGCTTGCTTAGTACAGGCGTGTATCTAGCCACGACCCCTTGTGTGAGACCACACTGCAGGTTACAACTGAGGACAGACGTCCCAGAGGCAGATCAAAAACGTTCTGGATGGACGCCATAAAAGACTTGATCGGTAAGAGCACCGCTACCCTGTGGCACATTACTGGGGTAGAGGTATGTGGAGATTCTGAATACGTCCCTGATCATCCAAGCGTTCTTCCTCTTCCCTTGAACGACCAACATCAGCAGCATTTTGATGGCTACCGCCGTTGGTAAATACACTCCTCCGATTTACCGTCTTGCGATAATGGTGATAAATGAGGCCTTCAGCCAATTTGCCAATCTACCTTGTTTATGTCCCCCACCATTTTGTGAGGATTTGCAGTCGTTAATTTCGATTGTGAACATCAAGAGCTACGTGACAGAAGACCACTTTCAGCTCATTTGCCCTTTAGTATCAGATTTTATTACTTCTTTTACTGACAAAACACCTGTAAAGGCACCAAGACTACAGATATGCCCATTCATTGTGCTATTGGTTTGTCTACAGTTACAACCAGACAGAACACGGTAAAAACTAACGACACTGACTGTTGAATCAACAGAATGAATAAGATTTGGCTCATTAGACCATCAAACGAATGGACCGAACAAGTGACAGTACAGAAGCAACGCGTTTCAACCTTGTCAAGATTTTCAACCTTGAGGACTTCTACAGACAAGAGAAAAAGAAAAAAGAAATAAAGAAAGGGAGAAGAGGGAGCAGTGATTACTTTAGCTTGGATAGCGTCCTTTGCAGGTCAGTGGGAAGTCTGACCACTATGAACAGAACTCATCATCATCTGTATTTGACATTGAAGACGCCTTCATGTTGAACAGAGTCCTTTGAAGGTGAGTTACAAACGGGTTGGAAGTCAAACCATTGCCACTGGAAGCCCATTTTTCCTCCTTTGTTGCTATGCACAACACGGGATCCTTTATTTTGAACAGCGTGCTTTGCATGTGAAATGGAAGTGTGTGTGATAACTGACCATTGTCACTAGAGGCCGATTTCCCCATTGTTCATATTTGATATTAAGAGATCCTTCATTCCGGATAACATCCTTTGCGGCTGAACAGGAAGTGAGTTAGATAGTTGACCATTGCTACAACAGGCCAGTGTCCTCTATTGTCCATATCTGGCATCGAGGGATCGTTCCTGCTGCATAGTGTCCCTCTGCAGGTGAGTAGGAAATTATGTGGGATGTCTGGCCACTGCCTTTAAAGGTCTGCTTTCCTCCATCATTCATGTTTTACATTGCGAAATCCTTCTTATTGTACAGTGCCATTTGAAGGTGAGTGACAAGTGTGTTGGATGTATATGACTCGCCAGCAGAAGCCCATATCCTTCATTATTCATAGTGCACATTGAGAATTCTTTCATCTTGGATAGCGTTGAGCATATTGACGGGTTGGAATCTTCATACGAGCAGTAAAGTTTGTATCTCTAATGCAGCTGGATTTTCTCGGAGGTTAAAATTTCGTTACTTTGTTCATGAGTTAGGGGATTTCTTTATGCTGTCATAGTCTCTGCGTGACGTGACATTGTTTCAGTTTCTAGACAGATAAAATCTGCTCTGGACACCCTGGG
>JADBJO010000435.1:465000-472500 GCA_016801955.1 Conus betulinus
TAAAGAGGTAAACGCCTCGAGACGCCTAGCCATCCGGAGGTTGCAAGTTCAAGTCCTGACAGCGCCAGGGGAAATGTTCATAGCAGAAGGGCATCTAGGAGTTACAATCTGGACGCGGCCTGGCTGAAACACTAGCCTGAGGTGCGCTGGAGCATCAAGTGTTATTATAATTCAGTTTCGCACGTTCTTTATGACACACACAATGTATGACAGTAACAACCATAGTGTCCCCTAGCGCTCCTCCAGAAGTGACGATCAAGACATTAACAGACCATTCATAGCCATTTACCATCTTCTTTATATATCTTATATTTGCTTTTCTTCGTAGCATTTGTATTTAGTTCAACGCTACTTGCAAAGTGATTCACTTACAGCCGAAGAGCATATCCACCCCACCCCTCCCCCAAACAGACACATAAATTGATGGTAACGCATTTTCAAGCAATGTACATATACATGAGTGTAATGTGAATACTTTTTTCAGCTCGCTCAAAAAAAAAAGCCTCTAGATCCGATACGATTTGATTCATTGTATTCAATGTACATATGGTTAAAACACTGCGGATAACATAATGAGATCGCATACATTATCTTGTTTCCCGTCTAAGCCAAACGAAACCTTCTCCTTGTAATTTCACCTCCCTGTTTACCCTTAATCCCTGTGAAGCTTGGCAAAACTACGGATAATGATGAAATGTATCTTCCTCGATTTCGAGAAGCTACATTTGCCACTTTCAGCTATACCCATCCGTTTCCCCGTGGTGTTTGTACCTCGAAACGTACAGCAACCTTTCAGTCTGGTCCAACTTTATGTCCCCGTCTCTTTAATATTTAATCTTCTACAGAACCACTCTATAACAGCCCTTTGTTTTCATGTCCTGAAAGGGTTTAAATGGAAAGTTCACCGCAGCGGTATTTTCAATTCTCTGCCTGTCTGTCTGACTCTCCGAGGTCTGAGTTAGTACTGCTTTTCGCTGGTGCGAGAGCTGATATTTTGTTTCTGTTTTGTTCTTTCGTGCTTCTTTTGTATGACGCCATCTTGTCATGACGTGTGTGTGTGTGTGTGTGTGTGTGTGTGTGTGTGTGTGTGTGTGTGTGTGTGTGTGTGTGTGTGTGAGAGAGAGAGAGAGAGAGAGAGAGAGAGAGAGAGAGAGAGAGAGAGACACACACACACACACACACGCGCGCGCGCGCGCCAGTTTACCAATACTACCACGTATGTGATGTTTACAAGTGATGTTGTGTAAACTTTCCCTCTAAGCAGCGTCCTGTCTATACCGAGCATCTCCAACACGTTCAGCTGACTGAAGTCCGCACTAGATCCAACGGCCATCCATCTGCCTCTGTCTGATTGTGGAAAAACCCGGCATCAACGGTACGGGATGGGATATCATCATTCTTCCCAGTTCTAAATCTCATGCACGACTCTAGACCAATATGTGAATAAGCAGGTTGAAGGTCCTCAACCCTTATTTTCAGGGAATGAAATCAACAACGATAACCACAGCCTAGAAGCTACTGCTGTGCTGCTGCTTCTGCTGCTGCTGCTGCTGCTGCTGCTACTACTACTACTACTACTGTTGCTGCTGCTGCTGCTACTACACTGCTACTGATACCGCTGCAGCTGCTGTTACTACTACTACTACTACTACTACGTCTACTACTACCCACTACTATTATAGGTATGGTAGCTACAGTCATTAGCGCGACCGATTTGTAGCAGCAGTTACGATGTTTATAGGCAAGCTATATACAGAGGTAACATTAGTGATGAAAAGATATCAGAACCAAACTGTTCCATTTAAAATATCACGCTCTAATCCAATCTATCCTTAAAAATGTCGTGGAAGTAGTAATAGTAGTAGTAGCCGCAGAAGCATAGCCGCAGCAGCATAGTAGTATAGTATATCAGAAGTAGCAGCAGCGGCAGCAGCAGCAGCGGCAGCAGCAGCAGCAGCAGCAGCAGTAATAATAGTAGCAATATAGCGGCAGCAGTAGCAGCAACAGCAGTAACACAGCTTCTGCAACAGTAGCAGCAGCTGCAGCAGTGGTAATAGTAGCGTAGGCCGCATAGTGGTATTGGCATTCATGATATATTATTAATAGCAGCAGCAGCAGTAGTTACAAGAGCAGACTTGTCGGTGCATCCGCTGATATCTGTGTAACGAATTGTTGTTGCTGATGCTGCCGTTGATTGTAATGACGCAGATGCTGACGTTGATTGTAATGACGCAGATGCTGCCGTTGATTGTAATGACGCAGATGCTGCCGTTGATTGTAATGACGCAGATGCTGACGTTGTTTATTAATGCAGACTCCTCGTTCACTGCTAAGTTGTCGTCTGACATCAGCACGCTTCGTGACTGCAGGATTCGGCTAATCAACACCTCTCCCCTCCCTTCCTTCCTCCTGCCTCCCCTTCCTCCTCATTTTATCATTGGACACCCCCTTCCACATCTGTCTCTACCTGCCTCTCAAATTCTCCCTCAACCCCTCCCCCCCTTCCCACTCTGCCTCCACTTCGTAGGGTCATCATGAAATAAGTAAATGCACGCGACAGTCTACCCCTATTTACACACACACACACACACACACACACACACACACACACCTCTGCATTCGCCATTCCCATTCTTCTCACTTACCTCCGGGCTGTAAAAATACCACACCGACTCTCAATACAATCTAAGTTGTGCGATCAAGTGGTCTCCAACTCTGCAATGGTGGAGCCCATTGACTGACATCAGCCCACGGACTGATAGCAAAACAGAGTCATTAAAGCGAGGACTGGGTCTGGCGTGTGAATGACCGGCCAGTTGTAGGTGACCCACGCCTTGGGTCGATAAGTCACCGATGTTGGGCAAGAACTGGGGAAGGGGGAGGTTGGGGTGAGTGATGATAATAAGTAAAGCATTCCACCATCACGGTTTTCCTTTTATTAACAAAACATTTAAACACACACACACACGCGCGCGCGCGCGCGCGCGCGCACACACACACACACACACACACACACACACACACGCACGCACGCGTATGAACACACACACACACACACACACACACACACACAGAGTAAGATTTAAATGAGGTACGAGTCCGAGAAAATGACGATCATAAAAAGCAGCTGTCACATTGGTCAATGTTTATACCCCCCTGTGGGTGTAAGGAATGGAAAAGAGGTCTTGACTGTGACGTGAAATATAAACGGCGAGATTTCATTTTATTTTATTATTTGTTTTCATCGACTTGTATTGGGTTACTTCATTTACATTAGAATCGCACTGCCAAAGATATGGGAATATTGGGCCTTAACTCTGTCGGCTTGTTCCTTTGAAGGTTTGCTTTTCATATTTTCATGTTTTTACTTCAACCAAGAATTGCCGGGACTGATATCGTACCATAGGTCAAGGTCATTCAAGCAGTGATTTTTTTTTTTTTCTGCACGTCGAAACATGTTAGTTATCTCCCATGAACACACCTCTCTCTTCCCTCCCCCGCCTGCCTGCCTTGCGCGCGCACACACACACACACACACACACACACACACACATGCACACACACTCACGCACGTACACACACACACACACACACACACACACACGCACGCACGCACGCACGCACGCACGCACGCATGCACGCACGCACGCGCGCGCGCACGCACACACACACACACACACA
Source organism: Conus betulinus (assembly GCA_016801955.1). Lineage (NCBI taxonomy): Eukaryota > Metazoa > Mollusca > Gastropoda > Neogastropoda > Conidae > Conus > Conus betulinus. Next base: position 468,682 of record JADBJO010000435.1, read on the forward strand.
CACACACACACACACACACACACACACACAAGCACGCACTCACCCACGCACGCACGCACGCGCGCACGAACACACAAATGTAACAAGGAACAAAGTGGAGAGGAAGGAGAGAAGGAGGGAGAAGGTACGCAGGGGGATGAGGGTTGGGTGTGAAACAAACAAGAATGATTTACTTGCTGAATATTGATAGACAGAGACACAGAGGCCAGACAGTCAAGCACATCTAGCATAACCGCTGGATTCATGGCAACATTTTGAGTCGTCAAGGTGTCTTTTAACCGGCCTGTCATAAAAGGGGCTGGGTTGTATGGACCTCCTCCAAATAAAGAAATAAAAGATACATGAAATAACAAATCGTTCAACTGTATTTCTATGATTAAAACAATTTCATTTCTTATCTATGACCCTCGAAAAAGAACAATTATTTCGTTTCCACCGAACGTTTAATAACATTGTTGTTAATGATAATAATAATAATAATAATGATAGACACATACATAGCACACTATCCAGAAAGCTGCGCCAGATGATCTACAAAAATTATTGATACGTGTACACAATATACATAATCTGCATAACACATCAATCAATATTATGCATGTACACAATACATGTACACACAACAAATTGCACCTAACAAGTGTTTACATATCAAAAACGAACAAACATGTCCAGCACACACATTTCTCTACAATAGCCTACACACACACACACACACATATATATATATATATAATATCACGCGCGCGCACACACACACACACACACACACACATATATATATATATTTTTTTTTCCCCCACAACCAAACATACACACAGGAAGAAGTACATACTGTTCAGATGGACATGCAAGAGCCAGAGCTATCGCCGAGGAAGAGAGAAGTTTTTACGGGCCCGAAGAAAGAAGCGCGGGGGGGGGGGGGGGGGGGGGGGCGAGAGTGTCGGCTGTTGTCAGAGAATCTCTGTTCCATGTCACTGGGACTTGAAAAGAAACAGGTCATTGTCCATAAATCTTAGCTCTGATAGGAGGTATCCTGAGAAGTGCTGTATCAGAAGAAGAGCGGGAACTGGCGAGACGGAGTACAGATTTGGAGGGCTTCAGTAAGATACCCTGGTCCGGTGCCACTGACAGCACGAAGAAGTCTGAGTAGATAGCTGCTTGTGGTCCATTCGATCGGAAACAGGCACCAGTGGAGAGTATGGGAGCTTCCATGATTAGAAACGATAAGAGGCTGGAACAGAGACTGTTTTGTTTCACTGCCCCTTTTTTTTTTTTTTACGTGAATGGTAAGATTAACTTCTTCGCGCTCTCGGTTATGGATAAGTTGTTCCCTAATCGGAATTTCCCCCTCCACCTTTCCCTGTTTTGTTTATAATAATGAACTTATGTTGGGCTGGGCGATTTACCGAATCTTGTATCCTTCTCACGATGAGTTATAGAGTTCACAGCGCCATCTACTGCACAGTGAATCAGTCTGGTTACTTGGCAAATGATCATCTGTCCTTTGACTGGATGTCGTGTGAGGGAATGTGCAGTGCACAAAGCATTGGAAGGTTTACGGAGTTAGCTCTTCTTCATTTAGAAGATTATGAAGTTAGTTCCCCTTCGTTTAGAAGATTACGAAGTTAGCTCTCCTTCGTTTAGAAGATTACGAAGTTAGCTCTCCTTCGTTTAGATTACGAAGTTAGCTCTCCTTCGTTTAGATTACGAAGTTAGCTCTCCTTCGTTTAGAAAATTACGAAGTTAGCTCTCCTTCGTTTAAAAGATTACGAAGTTTGCTCTCTTTCGTTTAGTTTACGAAGTTAGCTCTCCTTCGTTTAGATTACGAAGTTAGCTCTCCTTCATTTAGAAAATTACGAAGTTAGCTCTCCTTCGTTTAGAAGATTACGAAGTTAGCTCTCTTTCGTTTAGTTTACGAAGTTAGCTCTCCTTCGTTTAGATTACGAAGTTAGCTCTCCTTCGTCTAGAAAATTACGAAGTTAGCTCTCCTTCGTTTAGAAGATTACGATGTTAGCTCTCCTTCGTTCAGATTACGAAGTTAGCTCTTCTTCGTTTAGAAAATTACGAAGTTAGCTCTCCTTCGTTTAGAAAATTACGAAGTTAGCTCTCCTTCGTTTAGATTACAAAGTTAGCTCTCCCTCGTTTAAAAGATTACGAAGTTAGCTCTCCTTCGTTTAAAAGATCACGAAATAAACTCTCCTCCGTTTAGATTACGAAGTTAGCTCTCCCTCGTTTAAAAGATTACGAAGTTAGCTCTCCTTCGTTTAAAAGATCACGAAATAAAAACTCTCCTTCGTTTAGATTACGAAGTTAGCTCTCCTTCGTTTAGAAGATCACGAAATTAGCTCTCCTTCGTTTAGTTTACGAAGTTAGCTCTCCTTCGTTTAGATATATGAAGTTAGCTCTCCTTCGTTTAGAAGATTACGAAGTTAGGTCTCGTTTAGATTACGAAATTAGCTCTCCTTCGTTTAGATTACGAAATTAGCTCTCCTTCGTTTAGAAAATTACGAAGTTAGCTCTCCTTCGTTTAGAAAATTACGAAGTTAGCTCTCCTTCGTTTAAAAGATTACGAAGTTAGCTCTCCTTCATTTAGAAAATCACGAAGTTAGCTCTTCTTCATTATTTGCTGGATGATCACGCAAGCTGCCATCAAACAAACGGAGCTGTTATAAGTCAGTCCTCCAGGATGGATAGACGTTCCCCTTCATAAATGCCTGGTGTGACCATATGACTCTCCGAAGGGCATCCTGGTGGGGGGTAGGCCTGGAGAAGGTCTTAAGAGCAGTGTCACAAAGATCCCTGCCTACCTGGCCAACTATTAATTCATCGTGCATTTTCAGCACACTCTTTTGCAAACCTGTTCTCTGTCTGAGCAGGATCGCCAGATCAGCGCTGTTCGGATGATGGTAGCCGTTACACTAGTACAGATCTCAGTGGTGCTGGCACTATTCTTTTTGTTATGAAACAAAACCTTGATGGTCTTCTCTTCATAATATTGGACTTCTCTGTTATCTTAGTCTGACTCCCCTTCTTCTTCCTTTGCCGTTCTATCAGTCTTCGTGTTTACCATGGACTTCACGGTGTACGGGAATCCACTTGAGAGCAGTGTATACCAGAAGAGCCAACTTGAACAGGTCAGGGACAAATCCATTCGGTTCTTTGTTCTGCATCATCTACAGTGCATTTATCACTGACGTGGTATTAAAGAAGATAACCGCGTTTTGGCATGCCTCGTCTTGAGCTCCCTGCAGGTAAGCACGAAGTTTCTGCTTCTGCCCAGAGCTGGTCAAATATCTGCCAGTTGCAGTAGGAATAGGAACCTTCAGTTCTGTACGCCTGACGTACGTTCCTCTCTCTTCCTTCTCCATCCCTAGTTGCTTCAGTGGCAGATCCCTGTGCACGATGACTTAAATAGTTAGCAGTTATTGGGAAAGGGGCTACAGGTGGAGATTAAGAACACTGCTCTAACGTTATTAAGCTGAGTAGACAAAGATCGTAGGTGATATAATAAGCTGTATGAAAATCATGAGCAGCAAACAGTCAAATTGGCAGATTTGCTTCTGTTGTCAGTTGTGGTTGTGGTTGCCACGTTTCATCTGACAGTTGACTGTAAGAGTGTTGCAATGGTATCTGGGCAGTTACTGATCTCCACAGCCCTCGACTTGATTCAGTTATGCGCAGCAAAGTAGAGGCATTGTTGTCAGTGGAATCCGTTATTCTGTAGGTCTGCCTCCAGGATGTCCATCCACCACCGCACCCAGTGGAGAGGCCTTGGTACATGGCAAGTTATAATCTAACAGCAGGCAAGTTAACGGT
>JADBJO010000435.1:480000-490000 GCA_016801955.1 Conus betulinus
TTTAATGACCAGGTGTATTTGTCAGAGGTAGGTGTCGATGCAGGCGGCCAGAATAAACTATAATATACTGCTCAAAACAATTGAAAGGCCACTACCACTTTTTAGGGTACCTTGTTTGACTTTTTATTTTTTTCCAATAAACACGGCACTGCACCCCACCCAAACTTACTGAATTTGGTTGCATGCCTGATCAGTCAACTTGAATTTGATCAGAAATCAACTCAGTCTGTGTCATGCACATCACAGCTGTGAACTGAAATGTGCACATACTGCACGAAAAAAAAAAGGGTGCAAATCAAACAGGCCTGTGCAACACAGCACTCTGAACTGCAGGAATACTGCAATGCACGTGCAACCCATGTCTTATCTGAACACAGGTCAGCCAGTTTTGAGAGACTGGTGGGCATTTATGCCTGTGTTTACGGCACTTTTTGCAACCATGCCTCGGAGACAACGACTGAGTCAGGATGACCAAGGGCGGCAATTGCGTGGCTTCAGGAGGGCGTGGGGGTGCGACAGGTTGGTCGTCGTCTGTCTGTCAGTCGCCCATTCAGTCATTCAGACTTTGAGAGACCCCTTCAACCAGACAGGAAGTGTTGCTGAGCGAAGACGTCCAGGACGCCCAAGGTCCACCTCCAGGCAGCAGGACAGTTTGTTGTCCTGTTAGCTCTGAGGCAGAGAACGGCTACTTCCGACACACAGGGGGCAGCTGCAAGCAGCCGGCAATGTCACCGTCAGTGACCAACCATTCGGAAACGGTTGAGAGAGGCACACCTGCGCTCAAGACGACCAGCCGTCCGTCCTGTCCTGACACCAGCTCACCGTGCTGCTCGTTTGGCTTGGGCCCAGCGTCACTTAGCATGGACCAGAGATCAGTGGGCAAGAGTATTGTTTACTGACGAGTCCCGCTTTGCCTTATCATTTCATGACGGCAGGAACCGTGTCTGGCGGCGGCAAGGAGAACACCATCACGATGGTCTCGTGAGCGAGCGTGATCGCTATGGTGGTGGATCCATAATGGTGTGGGGAGGGATGGCACGGAACTACAGAATCCCCCTGCACATGGTGCAAGGCAGCCTCAACGGTGTGGGCTACAGGGATGGCATCCTGCAGCCCCTTGTGCTGCCAGCGCTGCAAGCTATTGGACCAGGCGCGGTACTTCAAAACGACAACGCCAGACCTCACAGGGCTCGAGTCGTCAACAACTTTCTTCAGCAGCAACACGTGATCCACATGGACTGGCCAGCCTGCTCACCAGACCTTAATCCAATCGAGCGCCTATGGGACGTGCTGGGCTGGCGACTTCGAAGCAATCACCCCACGCCAGTTGACCTCAACCAGCTGTTCCAGTTCCTTGAGCAGGAGTGGCAGGCAATACCCCCAGGTGACTCTGAGGACTCTGACTCAATCCATGAGTCAAAGGTGCATCGCGTGCATCCACGCAAATGGCGGACACACACGTTACTGACTGTTTTTTGTGTATCTCAGGCGTTCTGACTTTTGAAAAGATGGGTAGTGGACTTGAAAGTGACAAAACATGCTGTTCAAATCAATTTTGTCATTAATCTGTGTCATTGATGTTTTGATTAATGGCTGAAGTAAAGTTCGAAAGCATTGTTTTGGGTTGTTTCCGTTCTGTTGTGAAATAGCGAGAGAATTTCCAAGTGGCCTTTCAATTGTTCTGAGCAGTATAGGACGTGGGGAATGTTCAGTGGACGTTTTAGGGCAGCTTGCACTTCAACGCATATTTCTCTCCTCCTTTTTTCCTTAAAAACACACACACACACACACACACACACACACACACACACACACACACACACCATGCGCGCGTGCACTCACCACAACAACACGCCATAACAACAACCACAGACACATACACACACAAAACGCGCGAGCGCGGGCACACACACACACACACACACACACACACACACACACACACACACACACACACACACACACACATGCGCGCGCTCTCGAGGCAGAGAGAGAGAGAGAGAGAGAGAGAGAGAGAGAGAGAGAGAGATCGTTCACCCTGAAAGTCGTGTATCAAGCGTGAAAGGCGAATCTATCTTGTCTAAATGTACGTCATCAATAAACACAAGACAGGGGCCTATTTCCAGCGATAGTCAGGAGAAGGGCCACACAGTTTTCACCTCCACCTCCCACCTCACCACCACCACATCTCCATTTTCCATCCATCCCCCCCCCCCCCCCCCCCCCGCCCGACCCTCACCACCATCTACCCCCCCTTCCTCTCCCGCCTGATTCTCCTCTCCTTCCCTCCCCGTCCCCCTATCCTCTCCCCTCCCGTTCCAACTAACAACCATGCTCTGGGACAGCAGACAATAACGGACCGACTGTTAGGGTGACCTCTGTCCCCTTCAGACTTCCACACCCCCTATCCCTCAGCCTGACAACTGCCCCAACCAGGGCACGCCGGATGGAACCACGGGGCAAATAGAGGACAAAGTCCTCGGGGACCCCCCCCCCACCCCTCCTCCTCCCCCCTCTCCCTCATCCCTCTTCTTCCAGCTCCAACCCAACCCCCATCCACCCCCATTCCTTCCCATCCTCGCTTCTGTCCACCAATTCCACCACCAAACCCACCAACATCACAACCGACATTCTCCCTTGCTTTTAACAAGTACCCCCCACCACCATCACCCTTCCCTCACCCCCACCCCCCTTCCAACTCCCCCCCCCCCCCCCCCCCCAATCCTTGCCACTTGCTTTTAGCCCCTTCCCGCTTCTCCCCCGACCAGGAAGCGGTCAACCAACGGTCACTTTAATCAAAGATGGGGAAACTCTGGGGAGGGAGGGGGGGGGGGGGGTTATTCCGTGTGTGTCCACTGCGAGTACCGCCGTGCAATTGACGAAGTTTTCCCTGTCAATCTTCAGGAGAAAAAGACGTGGACAAGCCAGGCCGTGACCGCTTCTGGTCCAGCCCCCATGAATCAGAAAAGGCAAAGGCACGGGCACAACCGTACCTTTCATGACCACCGGCACGGCAACTGGCCATCGGCACGGAGAAAGTACATCGCAGTCCCCCCACCTAAGGGTCAAGCTTAGTTCAGCCAATGACCGTACAGCCAGCCAGTCATCCATTCAGTTCTCGCAAGGTAGATCACTCTCAACCACCACCCCTTCCCAGCCCCCTACCCCCCTCCAATTACAAACAAGACTGTATTATCGAAATCAGTCCGCATGGCCATGAACTCTGTCAGCAAAAATCCATCACCAATATTCGGGCCAGAGCCCACAGCGTACCTACCACCACCTACCCACGGGGATGTCAGGGTTCTGCTGTCTGAATTGTCTCAGCTCTGCTCTGCCAAGGAGATAGGAAATCACTGTCCAGTCACACAGTCCCGGTGGGGAGGGGGGGGGGGGGGGGGGGGGGACCGCCGAGCCCCTGCGTGGAAGATGATAGTCGTTTCAGGCCGTGATGAAAACATATGGTGGCCGATCATGCTGTGTTGTTAATCGTGTGTGACCATCCTCTCCAAGGACGAGAAATGACAATGTTGTGAATGACGGAGCGGGAGTACCGAAGGGACCACTTTGTCAGCCTTCCCTTCTATCATGCTGCCTTCAGTTAAGAGAGATAATTTACTTAGTTACGGGAGATTATCTACGGGTCGCGTGTCAATGAAAGACATTGAGATAATTTTCCGTGTCTCGTGTCGATGAAAGGGCTTTTTTTTTTTCTCTCTTAGATTTCATTATGTTTCAAAAAAACGTTCACCTGAGAAACAGATTAACATTCCCATGCCATGGGAAGATGCGTGTGAGGGGGAGAGGCGTGGGGGCGGTTGGAGAGGGAAGGCTTGGGATGGACGGGTGGAAAAAAGAGGCAAGACAGGGAATGGGGGGGGGGGGGGGGGGGGGGCGGGGGGGGGGGCGGAGAGCGGGGGGGAGGGGGGGGGATGGAGGGGGGAGGGAGGCTACAGTCTGAAACAAAAAAAAAAACTAATTCGATGGTTTGTCGGTAACTGAAGGACACAGGGGACGGTGTGTGAAAATACTTATCCCCCACCTTACCATCACCACCAGAATAATTGATGAAGCATTGAGTGGGCTCAGTGAACAGAGACATCCAGCACTAGCACCAGCACTATCCTCACACAGTCACAATAACTAAGCATTGCCTCTATACCCAGCCAGCCATGCGAAACCTCCCTCAAACCCACCTGTGGTAGGTTTGCTTCAAACGGTACTGGTGGTTTCATTCTTTCGCAGAGAGATGATGTTTTTCAAAACATTTGCTTTACAGAGTGTGCAGCACATGCTGCATCTGAAGGAAAGGTAGACACTTACGTGTTGTCGTGTCCGTTTCCTCCAGCAGGTCAGTCAAAATCAAAGTCAACAAATTGTCATTCAAAAAGGGAAGGGGGAGGGGGGGAGGCGTATAAAAGCATTTCAGAAACAATACACATCTGCAACCAAAAAATGGATACACGCACCCATACCCACATACGCGCGCGCGCACACACACGTTTCTCTCTCTCTCTCTCTCTCTCTCTCTCTCTCTCTCTCTCTCTCTCTCTCTCTCTCAGAGTATGGGATGGAAACCTCACACACAGTATGGGATGGACACACACACACACACACACACACACACACACACACACACACACACACACACATTTAAACTGACAATGCAATCCTTGGTAGCGAGAACATGAACACACCACTAAAAAAATTCATATTGATTTACACATTAACATGACCGCCTGAAGAAACTTAGCCTCTTTGGGTAGTGTTGACCTTTTTCCTTTTTCCCTCCCTTTTATTTTTTAAATTTTCTTTTAAACAACCAAACAAATTTGAGAGCTAGGGTGCTTATATAATAATGATATGGTTTAAGTAACTGTTACGGCTTTCATCAAAATAAGAACAAGTAACCAAATAGTGAAATTCATCACCTAAATCACTGGAACCAAATTTGCTATAATCCTATATTGTCTGTCAACACCAGCGCAAAAAAATAAAATCAAAATCAAAATAAACCAAACAAGACGTCTGCAAGAGGAACAGTCCATCACATACGCCACACTAAGACTGCGCAAAAAATAAATAAATAAATAAATAAAAATAAATAAATAAATAAATTTTTTTAAAAACCCAAACAAGACGTCTGCAAGCGGAACAGTCCATCACGTACGCCACATCTACTAAGACTGGAAAACAAACACATTCATGATTAGAATGAGTCCCCTAGAAGTGACTAGACATCGGAAGTGACTAGAGAGACAAGAAATCAGCAGACCTCTGATCTTCGCCGAGGTTAAACATTTCTTGGATCCTCCGTTTGACTCAGTTGATGCGTGAAAACAAATGAGGTTTTTTTCCCCACCAAGGGTAGTAATCGAATGCGCACGGGCTGAGTTACTGTTTTACTCTATGATACGGAAATTTATGCGAAATATTTGAAGTTTATGGCGGTAGAAAGGTTTTAATTCTATGAAAAATATGCTACTTTATTAACAGATTTTCTGGTCAAAGCATAGTAACTTCACAACGTTTATGTACACTGGAAATTTTGTAATGATCTTGTTGATGCTTTTGGTCTGGTTCTGTGCCACAGTTCTGTACAAACATTTTAATGGTCTCCTCCTGTGTGGCCACGTTTAAATCGATCAGTAGAATTTGATTAGCTGAAAAAAAGAAAGTAGTAATCTTGCAAGCAACACAGAGAAAAACAATTACAACAAACGTGGATGAAAACGAAACTTGAAAACATGAATGAAAAAAAAAAACACACACACACACAAAATTAAATAAAAATTCAAGAAAGATCGAAACGAGACAATTGAAATGAAAAATGATTGAGGGAGGGAGGAAAGGGGAGGGAGGAAACGAAGCGTTTTAGCAGCGGGGATGGGATGGGGATGGGGAGGGGGGGGGGGGGGGGGGGAGAAAACGTTTTAGCAAGGGGGGGGGGGTGGGCGAAAAGAAAACGTTCTAGCAAGAAGCGGTCTAATAACACATCATCCTATCATATAATGTCTCATGTGTCACGGAGAAAAATCATTTCATGGGTTCATCATTCAAAGCATCCCCATTCCTCAAACCAGTTCTTCGATCATCTCCTCCCCCCCCTCCCCCCCCCCCCCCCCCCCCCCCCCCCCCCCCCCCCCCCCCCCCCCTTGCGCCGCGGACTGGTTCTCGCGGATGTTCAATAACATTTTTTTTTCTGGGCAGATGCTGGATGGAAAGAAAGATGAAAATTATATTTGGAGAGAGAGAGAGAGAGGTTCTTTTAAAACAGCAAAAAGTATTTATTAAGTAGGTCGATTTTCATACCCACCATTACTACTCTTCTGAACTAATTCTAAATGCTACAACTATACAACAAAATATGGATTCATATCCATGTGGTATTTACAAATGCAAATCTATGTGGTATTACAAACGCAAACTAATTTAAACTAACAAATAAGCAAGCAAAACACACACACACACACACACACACACACACACACACACAGATGAAAAGAAGAAGTATGAAAAGACAAACAAACAACACAAACAACAAAATAAAACACAAAAAGGAAAATAAAATCATTGGTAAAATTAAGTCTACACTTCAGGAGGAAAATAGTATGAACGGAAAAGAACTCAAAACAACAGCAAAAAGAATATTAGAGTTCACACTTGATGTTGTAAGGTTTTTTTTTATTTATTTATTTATTTTTTTAAAGAACGAAATGATGAAATGCAACAGAAATATATAGCTGAGCAGATCTCTCTCTCTCTCTCTCTCTCTCTCTCTCTCTCTCTCTCTGTGTGTGTGTGTGTGTGTGTGTGCTCACACTGAAGGCCTACACATACGTAACACAGTCCAGTTAGCATTACCTGAAACCTACCACCACAAGTGTTGCAATGTAAGCTTTAAGATCTGTTTTAGATGAGAACACACTAGGGGATATTTTCCTCCGTTTGATTATGCGTTTGTCCTGTTTAAACACACACACACACACACACACACACACACACACACACACACACACACACACACACACACACACACATCGAAGTGAGATGTCTTACATGTTAATCATGAAAAAACAAAAACAAAAAGGAAATAAAAGGAGAGAGAGAGAGAGAGAGAGAGAGAGAGAGAGAGAGAGAGAGAGAGAGAGAGGAGGTCTGACACAGGAACGGATAGACAGACAGGAGAGAGGAGGTCGGACACAGAAACAGACGAACAGACAGTCAGACAGGTGAGGAGGACGGAGAGGGCAGCAACCCTTTCGGCTGGACGACAGTCGTCCTTGAAGTGCTCGCCGCTTGGCGCGTGGGGAAATTGAACTCATTCTCTCCCTTTGGCCGATTTCGCTGTCCGTCGCGCGCGCCTGCCGCGTGCGACCTTGCGCTACCTTCGCCGCCATATGAGGAGATCATTGACATTTGAGCTGACATCAGCGCAAGCGCCTGTCTCTGTCAGTCTCCGTCTGTCTGTCGCTCTGTCTGTCTCTCGCAGCCTCTCTGTTGCTGTCGCCGCTCTAGTTTGGTCGACCCCCGTTCTGTCTGACACGAGATGAGGAGTGTTAGTGGTAGTGTGGTGCGTAGCGTCAGTGTTACCACTGAATGTTGTTATTGTTATGTACTGACTGGTTGGTCACGTTTGGGGGAGGGGAGGGATGGGGGGAGAAAGAGGGGGGAAAGGGAAGGTGGAGGGGAGGGGTAGGAATGGGTGGGTGGGTAGTCGGAGGAGGGAAGGGGTCGGGGAGGGAAGAGGTTGGGGGGAGGAAAGGGGAGAAGAGGCTGGAATGAAGGGATGGTGATGAAGAATAGCTTTTGTGGTGGTGGTAATGGTGATGGTAGAGTGTTAATTTTCAAAAAAAAAATATTTAGTTCCAAATATTTTGGCCATCTGTTTTTGAATTACAGAAACACACACACACACACACACACACACACACACACACACACACACACACACACACACACACTGACTGACTGACAGAAACCATTTACTGTCAGACTAACATATTGTTGTACTGACAAACGCGCGCGCGCGCGAACACACACACACAACACACACACACACACACACACACACACACACACACACACACACATTGACTGAAACCATTTACTGTCAGATTAACATATTGTTGTACACACACACACACACACACACACACACACACACACACACACACACACACATGCACTGACTTACACAAACGCATTACCCTCGCCTTCTTAAAAAAAAACTTGACTTGCTCTTGTCGCTGCAGTTCACATAGACGTATGATTGCTTTCTATTTATCTTTCGAATGTGTGTTTTTAAAACATTCTTTGTATGTGCGCCGTAAATATTTTATATAAGGAAAAGCAAAATGAACAAGAAATGTGTAGCTGATCTAAACAAAACTCAAACGAAAGTAAATCTCAGGCAAAACCAAATTTAACCAAACAAACTTATCTGAACTGATAAAACTTGTCTCCCCTACAACGTCCGAATGAATTTAATGGGATGCAGCGAACATAGATTAATATGCCAACAGTGATGTCCTGTATAGGAAACTGGAGTGGAATTCACCGCACGACCTGAAACAGACTTAAACTGAACTGACTGACATCAGATCAGATCGTCATTAAGATTATGCTCGATTGTAAGGAAAAACAACGAGCATCAAACAAAATGAATAAAGAGTGGAATAACTGATCAAATTACTTTAAAAAAAAAAAAAAAAAAAAAAAAAAAAACGGTAGTAACTGTTTATGCCTCTGAATATTCACAGACATGTGCGTAATCCCACCCCCCACCCCTCTCTCTCTCTCTCTCTCTCTCTCTCTCTCTCTCTCTCTCTCTCTCTCTCTCTCTCTCATTGACTGGTTGGTCAGCTTGTTTGTTTGCATCAATTCGCGCAGTTTTAAGGCTGTATTGTGAGTCATTGTGTTAGAAATCATATCAACGTCAACAGCACGTTTCTCTCCTTCACGTGTTCAGGATTCAACGTGTTGTCGCTTCATATATCCCTCGCCTAGGTCCATCTCTCTTACCTCCCTTGGGTGAACAGGTTCGCTAAATCATGATCTCGTCACAGAGAGAGAGAGAGAGAGAGAGAGAGAGAGAGGAGAGAGAGAGAGAGTATTTCTTCGTTTGCCGGCATTATATTTGCTTTTTTCCCCTGTGTCTCCTGGTTTTTTACCTCCCCCTCTTTCTCCCCCTCTCCTCCATCTTTTTTTTTTTTTTTTTTAATTTATTTTGATCTTTTAAAGCATTAACACTGTGACTGGTTAAGCAACATGTTAGCCATCCTATTTTGTTCTTGCGCATGCGATTAGCGACGAATCCAGGTCGAGTTAGTCTGATGAACATTCCTAGGACGAGATCAGGTGACCCTATTTTAACCCCCCCCCCACACCCCACCCCCTATCCCCGTTCCCCACCCTCCCTTCTGCTGACCTGTACCTTGGGTCATCGCCGGGTCATTGGGTTGGGCAGTGGTCAGCCAGTCAGTGTGTGTGGTGGGGGAGGGGAGGTGGGTATAAATCAGTCAGTCGGTCGGTCGGTCGGTCTGGAGCTGATAGCTGAAGGTACCTGAACTGGGCGTTCAGGTGGTAGGGAAGGTGTGGAAAATCGCTCGCTTGAAAGGGGAATCGTGGCGACAGTGATGGGTGGTGTTGGTGGGGTATGGTGGCGGTGGTGGTGGTGGTGGTGATGGTATGGTTTGGTGTGGTGGTGGTGGTGGTGGTGGTGGGTGGTGTGTGTGTGTGTGTGTGTGTGTGTGTGTGTGTGTGTGTGTGGTGCTTCCTTCAATTACCAGTTGAAAGAATTGTGCTAAGGTAGTTTCTGCAGAATCCAATAGCAGAAAAAGGCAGACATGACATAAAAAGAAAGTGTAGGTTTGGAATGAGTTTTCCCAAGAGAGAGATTCAGATTCAGACTTTTGGAGGTACCAGACCCCAAGAAAGGAGACGTAACCTAAGGCTCTGGGAGATGCAGCTGCAACACTGGTTTATGGCTTTATTAATT
>JADBJO010000435.1:497500-500000 GCA_016801955.1 Conus betulinus
AGAGAGAGAGAGAGAGAGAGAGAAGAACTTTTATCTGTACATCAGCTTTAGGCGACAATACAGCTGACCGGGCACGAGAAGTGGGACTGGGTCGGACCTGACAACAACAAATGGACACAAAGGCAGACAAGAAGGATGTTACGGATGGTGTGCGGTGCGTGTTTTGCTGTCTGACTCTCGCTCTCAACAGTTTGGATGCGTGTAATAATTATTCCCTACCCACCCACACCATACGCACATGGATAGCCAGGCAACACACGAGTTATATATATATATATATATATATATATATATATATATATATATATATATATATATATATATGCTGCCTGAACCATCAAAATACACATTCATGTGAACTGGTACAAATCAATACATATCACTACATAGTATATAGATCAAGATATCAATACACAGGAACTTCAATCATCCAATATCAGCATATCATATTACAGATCTTGGTATCACTCACAGATCTCGCCGGCGCCGTCCACAGTGTCTCACACATACAGTCAATGCACTCGGTTCCACAGCACTCTTGAAGCCACAGTCCACAGCACTAAAATATGACGAAGAAGGATAACCAAGGTCCCCACACGGTAAAAACACAGCCGTTCACAAACACAAGCGATGAAGAAAAAGAAAACAGAGTCTCACACAACAAGCACATAAATCACGTCGAACTATCAGAAGAAGAACCGCAGATTCACAGGACACAGTAATCCAAAGCAGAAGAACCGCAGATTCACAAAGCACAGCAATCCATAGAAGAAGAACCGCAGATTCATTAAGCACAGTAATCCATTGAAGAAGAATCGCAGATTCACAAGGCACAACAATCAATATTGAATCCCCGCAGAACACTTTTTTCAGCAAAGTCCCATAGAACACAATAAACTTCGATTCGACGTGTAGTTGATCTAAAACAAAATTTAATTAACTTCTCCGTGTATTGATATTACAATGTTCACATCAATAAACTCAGCCCACCGACACATATGAGGTGGTACAATTAGCGCACATATATTTTCTTGCAGGAGTTTTAAGTCCTTCTCGGCGACACAGCCTTCACAACAATTTTTATTACAAATAAATTTCACTGGTACCGTCATCAGAAGTATCGCACACTACTGACTTGAAAGTCAGCCCTCCACATAGTACCACTACGGAGAAAACGACGATTTAAACAAAATAAAAATAAGCTGCACACCAAAGCCTCGGCCGTTAGTTCTTGCTCTCTCTCTCTCGTCAATATTATTATTTTCGTCATGTACTTACCTAATTTTACCTTGACGTCATAATACTTATTATTTTTTTTTACGTTGACGTCACAAAGGACATGCAAAACATGGATATTTCTATGAACTTTTCGTACACGGGAATGAATCTTACCACACAAATAAAGTTGTAAGCAGTCACGTTTGCATGAGAAAGCTAGTAACAGAATCTTCAGAGGTAAAAATGATTTATAAAACTACATTACCGTTTTCTTCTTTCTATTGACTGCATGAAAATAAACCTTGGAAGATTGTGTCAAAGGTCTCTCCTTTTTTGTTTGTTTGTTTGGTTGGTTGGTTTTGTTATTCTAGTGGCGTGTACATTGGAATTTAGCATAACCAGTTACAACCTTCTCTCTTGAATAAGTTGACATATTTCACTTTTAAAAAAAACGGAAAGGAGGGGGGAGGGGAGGGGGGGGGGGGTGGGGGGGGGGGGGGGGGGGGGGGGGGGGGGGGGGGCTCATTGCCAAATTCTGACTTACAAAAAGGACACGTTTTATCTTCAGCTTGATCACATTATCTATCTATAAACGTTGTGTTTGAGTGGTAGAACATCCTATTTGTTTTGCGAAATAGAAAACACGAAAACATTCCACACCCATATGACACATGTATTTTCCTTGCTCTAGTATAATTTTGCAAGATCGATACCCCTCATATCTTTCCCTGTATAGAACAGCACCATACCATTCCTCTGTAAACATATCTACTAGTCTCTGGTTAAAAATGTACGAGACAGCTTTTCTATCTCCAACAATTTTGTTGTGTCCAGTTTATATTGAAACCAGCTGCGCACACAATTTCTCTTACTTTTGACGCCCAACATTGCTTCTCATTCCCATCTAATTCTACAAACAATTTGACCCGCATTGTTCGGCAATCAGTTACGATCCATATGTAACAGTTTAATTAATGGAATTTATGCAGGAATTAACATAAAACCGAGTCACCATATATATAAATTCATTTGGAGTTTTACCTGGAACCTCTAAAAATCTTTTGCACGTCGAGGTATGAACTTCTTCTATAGTATACTTGGCAGTCTGTGGAAGCCCTTTATTGCAAAAACGGTCGATTTTCTTGTTTGCATAAAAAAGGTCGATTTTCTTGTTTGCTTAAAAGCATTTGATTCAACTGTTTAGATAACTCATGAGTTACCAATCCTCAAATAAAGAAATGGAATTTATGAAAAAAAAAAAATAAATAAATAAAAGAATAAA
>JADBJO010000435.1:505000-535000 GCA_016801955.1 Conus betulinus
TATAAAGTCCTTGATTGTAGAGGAAGCAGCTGTTTCGTTTTCGTCCTTCGTGGAGTGGAGGTATAAATGAAATTATTTAAGTGTTGGCGTTTGATTAATAATATTTGTACTCCCGTAGAAGGAGGGGAAACAAACTTTGTTTTGTTGTGTGTGTTGTTTATTACTTGGCGCTCCTTGGGTGAGAGGAGTGATTGCGTGTGCATGCGAAGTGTACTTTGGGCAGATGTGCATGTGTGTGTGTACGGCCCCTAGTGTATGACAATTATAATTACATTTATTTTACCAGAGCATTCACTGATCCGACCTGATGATTTTGTCACAGAGGCAAGATTATTAGAGTTTTCTCTTTTAAGTTTCGTTGTAAATCATTGAGTACGTTTAAAACAAAACACACACACACACACACACACACACACACACACACACACACACACACGTACGCGCGCGCGCGCGCGCGCGCGCACACACACACACACACACACACACACACACACACACACACACACACACAAGCTTGCTAATTGAACTACAGTTGAGACTTGGAATGCATTTAGCGGATGAAGTATCTAAATACAAATCTCTGACGCATTTGCATGACGTCATGTAAGCGGTCAGTTTGTTTAGTTGTCAGGGTTCGTTAATGAAAAAAAACAGTGTTTACTTCGCTGGGCCTCTCTCTTTCCCTCTTCAACTCTCATTCTCCACCACCACCCTGCCCCCCCCCTCCCCCTTTGTTATTCAGTATGCTGATTTCTTTTCTTCTTCTTCTTTTAGTTTACATGTTTAAAGGTTTTTTTTTTTTTTGTTTTTGTTTTTTTTTGTGGATGTGCATGTAAACTTTGATGGGTATGAACTGTACTGTGTACTTCTGTGGTGGATCACTTCGTTTTTAGTTTGAAAAAAAATCTTGCTGGCGAGTACCATTCTGGGGCGTGCTTGTCTAGAACGGCTATTGCAAGAAATGTTTATTACAAATCGCAATAAGTGCTTTTAGACAGACCACACAGACACAAAGACAGACAGATACACAGATAGATAGACAGACAGACAGACAGACAGATAGACAGATAGATAGATAGATAGATAGACAGATAGATAGATAGACAGACAAACAGACAGACAGATAGATAAATAGACAGACAGACAGATTGATTGATTGATTAGTTGATTGACTGATTAGTATGACCGGACCAAGGACATAGATTTTCATGTGTAGAGACTGGAAATGTTGTACACATATCTTGGTAGGCATAAAGTTATTTAGACAACAAGCTATAATGAGGAAACGGTGCATATTCCTGTGTTTAGTGAGAAGGCGAAGGGAGGGGAGCAAACTGCTAATGGCCCCTCTCCCCCCCTCCCCCCCACCCTATTCTCTCCCCATTCGATACTCCCCAGTTGATATGCCCACTGTCTAATATTCCCCCTGCTCGACATCCCCCCCCCCCCCCTCCCCGCCGCTTAATATGCCCCCCTCCTCCCTCTCAATATTCCCTCGCCCACACAGAAAGAGCGCTTGTTCGGGGGGGGGGGGGGGGGGGGGGGGGGGGTACGAAAGAAAATCTGTCCCATACTCTGCTGGGCCACACGCGCACACACAAAGTCACACATACCTTAGTAAATCAGAAGTAACAGACAGAGTATAGATGGGTGGGGTAGAGTTGGGCTGGGGATCATCGTGCAGGGTGAGGTGGGGGGGGGGGGGGGGGGGGACTTTTGAGCAGGGATCTGTTGATACGGGGGACTATCGAGCTGATTCCTGAAGGCAACAAACAGTGGCTGTGAAGAACGTTGTGGGCTGGGTGGGTGACAAAGCCGGAGAGACTGAATCGTTACTCTAAATGTGTCATATTTGTACATGGTAATTGTATGTGCATGTGCACCATCTAGAGGAGTCTGATCGGCCTGTGACAGTGGTATGTAGTGACTCCCTGGCTGGCCTGTCTGGTGATGGCTGGCATGCTGTGTAGGTCCAGTGACTGGCTGTGCTCTGTCTGTCTCTCTATCTGTCTGTCTGTCTCCCTCTCTGTCTGTCTGTCTGTCTGTCTGTCTGTGTTTGTATCTATGTCTGTGTTTTTGACTGGAAGACGCTTACAAAAAAAAAAGATGAAATGTGGTTCAATGAGCCACAGTCACAAGAGAATTAACGACCTAAAAATTGATTGTTGTCTCCTAGTTCCGAAGATCAGATTGGAAAATCTTTTCTAATCCTTTTCTTTCAAACATACTGTCATGGTTCCTTCCCCCTGCACTGTAACTAACAGCACCTTCTACGCTGGTGGATGAAGTGATGCATGGGCATGTTTATTCTCTGAGTGAAGCGCTGTTGTGAACTACTAGTGTGCAGGTTTTTTGTTGTGGGAAGCGGTGGTTCAAACCGTCATGTCTCGAACAGATCAATACAGAAATGAGGAAAAACAAACTTCTAACTGTTCAAAGTTCAGAGAGAGAGAGAGAGAGAGAGAGAGAGAGAGAGAGAGAGAGAGAGAGAACGAGAACGGAATAGAACAGAAATTTTATTCAGTAAGGCCAAAGTCCCATTTTAAGGGGTGTGAGCATTAACGATCAATATAAACAAGACAAATTTAGATGATAATGTCAGTCCATCTTCTGTTTCAAAACTAAGTCAAAAGGCAACATGGAAACGTTTCACCAACGTTGCAAGAGAGAGAGAGAGAGAGAGAGAGGAGAGGAGAGACAGACAGACAGAGAGAGAGAGAGAGAGAGAGAGAGAGGGGGGGGAATTGTGCAGAATTTTCAGGTCGGGATACAACTTACGCCCAGAAGACACCACTTCCCCCCACTCCCCACCTTTCCCCATACACGCTACCTTCACCTTTACTTTCACCTTCCCCTCCAACTTAACCCCGCCTCCAGCCTCCAACCCAGCGCCACCACAAGGGAGTATGAATGGGGGAAAGGGAAGGACGCTGCACATTAGGGGGAAAGGAAGGATCTAGGGGAAACAGAAAAG
The DNA here is from genome assembly GCA_016801955.1 of Conus betulinus. Classification (NCBI taxonomy): domain Eukaryota; kingdom Metazoa; phylum Mollusca; class Gastropoda; order Neogastropoda; family Conidae; genus Conus; species Conus betulinus. Next base: position 507,975 of record JADBJO010000435.1, read on the forward strand.
CAAAAACCAAACCCCCAAAGCCAGCCAAACCTATAAAAGGTCAGAGCACTTCCAGAAGCTTCCATTTCAGAGTACTGCTGAGTCCTCCCCGAAGGCCATCCTTCAACAGCCGGGTCACTGACCGGTCACAGTGTGACCTGTGACCTTCTTTGGCAAAATAGGTCACAGATTACGTCAGAGCTGCACGCGTCAGCAGAGATGCCGTCAGCCTGGAGGGTTTCCGGCACTTGATTCATTCTGGACTAAACATGTGTGGTACGTGTGTGCATACATGTGGGGATGAACTCACGAACGGATGCATAATTACAGCATTTGTGTCCTTATGCACGAGGCTCTCTCTCTCTCTCTCTCTCTCTCTCTCTCTCTCTCTCTCTCTCTGTGTGTGTGTGTGTGTGTGTGTGTGTGTGTGTGTGTGTGTTCACCGGTTTTCATACAAAACACGGGCCGTATTGTTATTACTCCTGAATTTTTCACAAAACTCTCACCCCATGATATTAATTAATCCCCCCCCCCCCCCCCCCCCCCCCCCCCCTCCCCTCCCCCATGGCCCCATTTCAGCCAGGTCTGCGCGAAATCGTCATCTAAAATTGAAAGAGAACGGGTTTTTGTTCGAGCAGTCGATAGTTTTCATTCATTAACGTGATTGACAAAAAAAGACCTTTTTCAACACAAGAGCGTTAGGAGGAAAGGAAAAAGGACAACAACTAACACCACTCAACGTTAAACAAAACAATTCCTGTACCTAGTGATTTTGTGTAATTACCGAAGTGAAGCATATGGAAAAATCCACGTTATTCTAATCCAATCAAAAAAAACTATTGTTTTTCCATCATAAAAATGACTTGGTAATCGAATTCTACACAGAAACGTGCTCGTCAGAAGAGAAGCATGTACACAACTGTAAGAAAAGACAAACTTATTCTATTATCTGAACGTGAATATTCTTTTTTTTTTTTTTTTAATTATTAGAAGCGAAATAAACATCAAACATTCATTCTAATTCAAATGGACTGTTCATATCCCCCGCCCCCCCCCCCCCCCCCCCCCCCCCCCCCCCTTCAAAGAAAAAAAAATCTATCTCAGTAAATATCTGGCTTTTTGGAAACTGACCAATCCTGCGTGACTGTACCTGGGTTTATAGCAAACAGGGGAAAAGCTCTTTGGGAGATGGGGGGGGGGGGGGGGGGGGGGGGTGTTAGGGGATTTGAATTTATGAGGCGTGAGTAATCAGACCAACACACGGTATACAAAACACATGGGCGCGAGTGGAGAGGAGGGTGGGGGGGGGGGGGCGGCTGAATAAGGCCAAGGAGAGGCCAGGGTAAGCGGCCGGGGTGAGGGGTAAACAAAGACGGGGAGGGGGATGAGTGGGGGGATGCGGGGAGGGCGGGGGACTGGGTAGGTAGTAGGGGTGGAGAATAGCCCATACGCGTAGCTGCAAAGCGTCCCGACGTTAGCGCTCCCCACCCCTCCTCCCTCTCCCCCCCTTTGATTTCGTGTTTGGTTTGGTTTGCTTTTAAACCGTTGCTACCTTTTTCTTCTTGAAGATGAATGGGACATTGTAGTAAAATTCTTGATAATGATGATGCCGATGATGGTGATGATGATGATGATGGTGATGACGGCGCGATGAAGTAGCTGTAACAGAGGTCGTATCGCTCAGCGATAGTAGTAGTAGTAGTAGTAGTAGTAATAGTAGTAGTAGTAGCAGCAGCGGCAGCAGCAGCAGCATTGTAGCAGTAGTAGTAGTAATATAGCAGCAGCAGTAGTAGTAAAACCACCCCACCACCACTACTACTATCACCACCACCACCACCACTACCACCACCACCAGAGGTTGTAGCGCTCAGCGATAGTAGTAGTAGTAGCAGTAGTATAGCAGCAGTAATCGTACTATTAATACCAACATCTACGACAGCAATACAAACGACAGATGCAAGAAATGTTGTAGTTGAACTCCTTTCGAAAACATTTTCAGTCTGAAAATTTCTGATCATAAAATAGATGTGAAGAACACAATTTGGAAAAATGAATTCCTTAAAGAATGGCATTTTGCAGAGATCTTTTTTTTTTTCTTTTCTTTTCTTTATCTCCCTCACGTGTTTGTTCTTGTCCAATGATCATAAAGATGATTATTCTGACACACTAAATGTTGATACTGACACACAAAACATGAGGTCCAATTATTGGATAGACATTTATTACCCCTCTCCCCGACCTCTGCTTTTTTTTTTTTCCTCCTCCCCGCGTTTTATTTCCCTTTGAATGTGAAGAGAATGGACCCAGGGTAATAAACTTTACCTAATATTCTGTGTGTGTGTGTGTGGTGTGTGTGTGTGTGTGTGTGTGTGTGTGTGTGTGTGTGTGTGTGTGTCTGTGTGTGTGTGTGTGTGTCTGTGTGTGTGTGTGTGTGTGACCAATTTTCAACTCGATATCAGTTAAAGGCATATTTAAACTCACCTGTTACCATTTTTTTCTCTCTCTTTTTTTTTTGTGTGATTAATGATAGGTGACTCATTATGTCAAACCAGTTAATCCGCCGATGCTGGGAGAAAAAACAAACTCACTTCCAGAGTTCATGTTCCTATTCGGTTGTCTGGGTAAACAGGTGGCGTGGCCGGGAGCAGAGGGTGAGTGTGTGTGTGTGTGTGTGGGTGTGGGGGGGGGGGGGGGGGGGGGGGGGGGGGGGGGGGGGGGGGGGGGGGGGGGGGGGGGGGTGGGGGGGGTGGGGGGTGTGTGGGGGTGTGTGTGTGTGTGTGTGTGTGTGTGTGTGTGTGTGTGGTGTGTGTGTGTGTGTGTGTGTGTGTGTGCGTGCGTGCGTGCGTGCGTGCGTTGCGTGCGCGTGCGTGCGTGCGTGCGTGTGTGTGTGTGCGTGTGTGTGTGTGTGTGTGTGTGTGTGTGTGTGTGTGTGTGTGTGGTGTGTGCGTGCGTGCGTGCGTGTTGTGTGTGTGTGTGTATGTGCGTGTGTGTGTGTGCGTGTGTGTGTGTGTGTGTGTGTGTGTGTGTGCGTGCGTGCGTGCATGTGTACGTCCGTGCGTGCGTGCGTCCGTGCGTGCATGCACGTGTGTGTGTGCGTGTGTGTGTGTGTGTGTGTGGGGGGGGGGGTATGTGTGTGAAGAAAGAACGGGGGCGGGGTAAGAGCTGGGTGGGTGGGGTTTATAGCGTAGAGAGAGAGAGAGAGAGAGAGAGAGAGAGAGAGAGAGAGAGAGAGAGAGAGCGAGAGAGAGAGAGTACGGCGGAGGGTGGGGGCGCGGGTGGGGGTGGGGTGTTGTTGAAGAGAGACAAGACAGGAAGAGTCCGGTGAAAGGTATTTTTTCAAATAAAAGATTTACTAGGTCAGTGACATTAAAGACAACCTCATGTATCAGGCCATCCACCTCTCTGGCAACACTAAACCACACCCCACTGCAGCAGGATTTCGACAGCCCAGATTACACAGGTTCTTGGGGAAGAGAGAGAGAGAGGGGAGAGAGCTGGCAGGGGAGTGGTTGGGGGGGGGGGGGGGGGGGGGGGGGGGGATGGGGGGGGGGGGGGAGAATGGGCGAGGGGAGGGGGATGATGACGGGGATAGGGATGGGGGAGAGGGAGATATAGGGGAGGGGGGAGGGAGGGGGGGGGGGGGGGGGGGAGACAGACAGACAGACGGAGAAACAGCGATAGACAGACAGAGACAGACAGAGAGAAAGACAGATGGACAGAAAAAGGCAAGTAGAGACTGAAACAGATAGGGCCAGAGAGAGAGAGAGAGAGAGACAGACAGACAGACAGAGAGACAGACAGACCAGACAGACAGTCAAACAGACAGACGAAAACGAACAACTGAGAGAGAGAGAGTAGAGAGAGAGATAGAGAGAGAGAGAGAGAGACAGACAGACAGACAGACAGACAGTCAGACAGACAGACAGACAGAAAAACAAACTGAGACAGAGACAGACAAAGAAAGAGAGCGAGAGAGAGAGAGAAGAAGAAGAAGAAAGACAGAAAAAAGGATTAAAAACAAAGAAAGACAGCACACATGCAGATAAAAGGAAGTCATAGAAGTAAAGAAGAAAGGACGTTAAGAAATGTTAAAAAAAAGAAAACACACACCCCCCAAACCAAAACCCCTTCCCGCCCCGCCCCCCCCCTTCCAAACCAAGGAACACCCTGAAGCCCCCCCCACCCCAAGCCCACGCAGACCACAACCACACCCCCCCCAAAGAACCCCCCCCCCCCCCCTCCGGTCAACTCTCCTTACACAACCCCCGGCCACCGGTACGCCCGCGCCGCGGCGTCGCGCGCGCGCCGCCCCCCCCCCCCCCTCCGCTCCGTTACAACACACATACCGCGCGCGCGCACGCGCAAGCGCGCACGCGCGCACAAGCCACAACAAGACAAGAAAGAAAAAGAAAAAAATAAAACGATATCATGGTAAGAGAGGGAAATAAGGCCTAGGTAGAACAGGAACAAAGAAAATGAAAGGAAGACAAGAGGAAAGAAAGAAAAAGGAGGAAAAAAGTAATGAACCAGAAGAGAAAAAAAAGAAACAGCGAAGACAAGGAAAGAGACAGATGAAAAAAAAAGGATGGAAGAAAGAAAGAATGTGTGGGAAAAGTAGACTGGAAGTGAAGATGGCACTGATATCAACTTCCAGACACGCTTATAATCGCTTTCAAAAATAGCCTTGTTCGTTGTGTGTTTTTTTCTTTTTCTCCCCCTTCCCCACACTCAAAACTCCCGTTCCAACAAACCCCCATCCCTATCAATAGCTCCCCCACCTCCCAACCCCCCTACTTCACCCGCCTTGCTTCATCCCTCCAGACACCACTCGTGGGTGCCCCTGCGGTACCAAAACTAACAACGTACACCTCCTTTCTTCTCCTATTAAGCTTCAAAAACATATCTTATGATATCTGCTATTCACACAACCTTTCAGCGTGTTTTCTTCAAAGGGTCTATACAACCGAATCCGATGGTATTGATGGAATGATGCTGTGGCGGAGGATCGTACTGACTTTCGTTTCAAACCCTAATCATTGTGAAAAAAAAATAGTCATCGTAAAAAATTCACATAATGCAATTCAATCAGTCACATCGCTTGCTGTTCGTCAAAGATCATTCAAAAACAGCTTCTTCTTCTTCTTCTTCTTCTTCTTCTTCTCCATCCTCTCCTTTAACTTCGTGGGGAGTTACTGGGTACCAAACTAAAGGACAATTCACCAGATTCTTCTAGTTCCGTCGGTTAGGTCTCAGGAAATATTTTCCCGATCCATTCAGCAATGTTGTCAGTCTTCCCCCCCCCCCCCCCCCCCCCCCCCCCCCCCCCCCCCCCCCCCTGTCTCCCTTCTTCAACAGTTCTCTGGAGTGTTGTTCTTGCAGGGGCGTTGTCCCAGGTTTCGCCTGTGGATCAAATTCAGTGTTCAAATATCACACACAAAAGGGATTGACACAATACGATTGGACCCAATAAAGCTTTAGTAGTCTACATTGTTGTAGCAAACGAAACGATACCTATACAACGCAAAGTAACACAATTCAATCACAAGATGTACTAAGGTAAAAAAAACGACACTACACTACACCACACTACACACCACACTACACTACGCCACACTACACCACACCACACCACACACACACCATACCACCACCACACCACACCACACTACACTACACTGCACTACACAATACATGGTAGTGTCTAACAACGAAAACGATGCAGCGTTATATAATCTATTACCATGAAGGCAATGCCGAGTCAGATAATACATTCAAACCAATAATGTCATATAATCAATTTCAATAAGAGTAATACAGTGTCATTTAACTCATTACCAACAAAAAAAAAATGCAGTACCCATATAATTCATTAGCATGAAGAAAAGCCATGTCAAATCATACATTACATCGGAAGGAATGCGTTGTCATATAATCAATTACAATGAGAGCAGTACAGTGTCATGTTCTATATTACACCGCCCCCACCCCCCACCCCCCCAAAAAAGAAACAAACAAAAAAAAAAACAAAAAAACAAAACAAAAAAAAAAAAAAAAACGCAGTTCCACGCAATATATTGGAACAAAAGAAATTCCGTGTCAAATAAGACATTTAAAGGGATGCACTATCGTGTAAAGCATTACAATAAAAGAAATCCGACGTCATGTTATTCATCACAATAAAAGCATTGCAGTGTCATATAGTACATTGCAAGGACAATAAATCGATGTCACTCGATACCAAGCAAAGAAATCAATGCAGTGTCATATAGTACATTACAAGGAGAACAAATCGAGGTCACTCAATACCGTGCAAACAAACCAGTGCAGTGTCACATAATAGTGATAATAATAGCTGTACTTCTGTCAAGTAATGCATCAAAACTGATGAAAGCAAAGCAGTTTAATATAACACGTCACAGCGAAATCAATGCGATATGAGATAATGCGTCACAATGGCAGCAGTACCATATTACATGATACGTCACAATGACAGTAGCGCAGTGTCACAAAAAAAATACATCCCAGTGAAAGCATTGCGGTGACGTACAATATGTCACAAGGGAGGGAACGCGGTGTCATGCAATTGCTTTACTATGACAACAATGCCGTGTTATGTGACAGATCAGAATGATTACAACACAGTGTAATAAGAGACATAATAAATGGAAGCAAGGCATTGTCACGCCATACAGGCAGTGTAGTGTGTCATCCAATACATCACAGTGGTAACAGAGCAATGTCATATTTCATCAAAAAGGGCAGTGCAATGAGAGAGTCATATGACACACACTGTTAGGAAAAGCAGTATAGCGCCACACAACGGAGCACAACCCAATGCAGTGCAATGAAATGAAAACTACGCTACGCAACGCTGCACTACACTACATTACACGGCACTATGCTACGCTACGCTACATTATACTGCACTACGCTACACTACACTGCACTACGCTACACCACACCAAACCACACTATACTACGCTACGCTACACTACGCTACGCTACACTACACTACACTACACTACACTACACTACACTACACTGACACAGTACAAATCCCAAAGACAAATGAGCCGATACAGGCCATGATATTCAAACTCTCGATTTAATAGTAATTTCTGCCATGTCCACAACTGTACCCTCACTCACCTTGAAAAGCCAGAGAGAGAGAGAGAGAGAGAGAGAGAGAGAGAGAGAGAGAGAGAGAGACAGACAGACAGACAGACAGACAGACAGACAGACAGAGACAGACAGAGAAAGAGACAGAGAGAGAGAGACAGACAGAGAGAGAGACAGAGGATGGGGGGGTGGAAGACAGGGAGGCAGACAAACAGACTGACAGACAAAGAGAGGGGGGTAGAAAAGAGGACGGAAGAAAACGAGAAAGAGAGAGAACGAGGGGGGTATCAATACATATACCTCTCTCTCTCTCTCTCTCTCTCTCTCTCTCTCTCTCTCTCTCTCTCTTTCCATATATATAAAAGGCAGAGGAGTTAAGTTGCCACTTTCCGCGGTCACCGAGGAGAAACAATCAGGTTTCGAAATACCGGTATCTGACCAGAAGTTATATGTTAGTGAGTTTCCTCCCCATTGGAGATTGTCTCCCCCTTGGAGACTACACGCTTGCTCAAGGCTCATTTTGAGAAGCATTTTTTATTATTCCCCATTCACCCTCTCAAGCACATACTGTCAGTTAGGCAGAATTAACTACCATTGCAGATATGAATGCTTATCTCCCCCTATTTCTTCAACCTAAGACATAAGAGCAAGGTTTATTTCATAATTGAAATATATATATATATATATATATATTGTTTGGTCAATTGGTGGGTGATTGCATCTCTTAGGAGATCCAAGGAAGGTTGTTCTGCACAATTCTTAGCCACTGACAATGCTTGGGTTATTGAACGACAGAGCTGACCACTCAGACTGTTCCATATCTTTTGATCTCCCTTGCATCCTTAAATGGATCCTCAAGCATAGGCTCAAAGATTGTCCCTTACATTTTATACTGTTTGCGTAATGTTTTTAGTTTTCAACAACTTTTTTCCTCTCCACTCTTTTGTTTTGTTTAATTCTACTATCTTTCGCTGGCTGCTCTCTGGGGGTGCTGTTGGATTCTTTTTTGAACTCTTGGCGGTCGGAACACCACAGAATTATGGACTGTGGTGTGTCTCTATCTGACGCCAGGAGCGCAGACACAATCAGCCGTGTCTCCCTGATGAGTCCGATCCGGCGGACGAGGGGCCTCGGAGCAGGCGATACATGTGTCTTTGAGAGGGGTTGCAATAGTTTCCTCGTGCAGCTAGTGAAGGGGTTTTCATATTTATGATATACATTTACCCATTTACTTTATCTCCTAAAAAAAATTTTATTTTTCTTCTTCTGAATTTCTAATCTTTGCCAAGTCATTACTATAATGATGGAAGAATTGTTTCCTGGCAGCTAGTGAAGGGTTTTCATATTATGATATACATTTACCCATTTACTTTATCTCCTAAAAAAAATTTTATTTTTCTTCTTCTGAATTTTAATCTTTGCCAAGTCATTACTATAATGATGGAAGAATTGTTAACCTGCACTTGTTTTCCTCCACTATAATTGTTAGCTATATATATATATATATATGTGTGTGTGTGTGAGAGAGAGGAGACAGATGGTGGGTGGGTGGGTGGGAGGGAGAGAGGAGGGGCTGGAGATTGAGGGGGCCAGAGACAGGGGAGAGGGGGAGGGCGCTGGAGAGAGAGAGATATTTGGGGGGGGGGGGGGGAGAGATACCCTTGCCACTCAGCCCCTTTAAGTGAAGGAGTTTTTTCTTTCTTTCTTTTTGTTCAGCAGCTTACAGGCAATTTTCCAGTCGTTTGGAATTGTTTATTTCTGAAAGGCGCCCACTTGATCCCGTCTCTGCCACACCCCGGCCGACCCCACGGTCCATAGGCAGCACCAGAGACCCGGCAATACGCCAAAGGGCATTGACATCTTCATCCCCTTCCTTCCTCCCTCTCAAGCGGCCCCCTTCCCCCCCCCCCCCCCCCCCCCCCCCCCCCCCCCCCCCCCCCCCCCCCCCCCCCCCCCCCCCCCCCTGTTACCGTCCCTTATCCCACCCCCCTTCCCCATCCTCCAACTTTCACACCTCGGGCCCACCTCACCCACACACTCCCCCCTCCACACCCACCCCCCCTTTCCTACTGTCCTGTTTGAAGCAGGTGAGAACAAAGCTGTTGCGTGTAGTGATGGCATTCCCTGACAAAAAGCCCCGACTGAAAGAAGAAGATTGGAAAAATAAGGGAGGAAAGGTGTGGAGGAGAAGATGGGGAGACAAAAAAAAAAGGGGAGGGAGGGGAGAGGAGGGGGGGAGGAACAGGGAGGAGGAGGAAGTAATGGCAGTAGTAGAAATAGAGGTTGTAGTAGTTGTTGTTGCGCTTATTTTTGTCATTGAAGTGGTTGTAATAGCTGAAGGAGAAGTAGTTGTGGTGGTGGTAGAAGAAGAAGAGAAGAAGAAGAAGCGGAAGAAGAACTTTGAAAGAATGAATGGATGAATGATTAGAGAATTTAGGTTCATAAAGGCTGTTTTACAATTCCACCAAACAACTTTTATATTGAAAAACAAGCAAAGAAACGGAAAAAAAAAAAAACACCACAAAAAGAAGAAGAAGGGGGGGAAGGAGAATATTGAAAAGAAGGCGATGAAGAAGAAAGTCATGGCAGTAACAAAGGAAGATAGACAAGCTTATTAAGATCTTGACAGGGCTATGAAATTACAATGTTTATAGTATGAATAAGATGTTGCAAAAATGTCCTCGTGAAACATTTAACAGAGGACATTTTGCCATAATACTGGGTTAGTCACACGTTTGAGTGATGAAAGTTGGCAACGTTCTCTTTATGTGGGAACTAAACAGAACAAAATGTACATATGACGACGAAAGGTACACCAGACTGAATAACGCAGCGATGTTTTGAGATGCAATATCTAGACTAGTCTTGGGTTTATGACCGCTGCAAAAGCTTAATGACAAAGTAGTGACAATGACATGCCAATATGTAAAATAAGATTCTACGGAATTTAGTGCTACCATCCTCGGAGAGCCCAGCAGATCGTTGAGAAAGTTTAAATCATTCTTGTATAAAACACACGATCAAGAAGAGTGACAAATTGAACAATTCGTTGAGAAAAAATGTTATTCAGTGAAGGAGCTAATTGTTAGTAAAAGATAAATGTTTTAAAATAAATTGTCTGTCAGATGTAAAAAAAAAGATTTCATCTTGCTGTCAGATATAATAAGAACTTCACCTTGCTGTCAGAGAGAGCAAAGACTTCATCTTGCTGTCAGAAATAAGAAAGACTTCATCTTGTTAGTCAGAGATAAGAATGACTTCATCTTGTTAGTCAGAGATAAGAAAGACTTCATCTTGCTTTCAGAGATAAGAATGACGTTATCTTGCTGGTCATAGATTAAAAAAAAAAAAAAAAAGACTTCACCCGGCTGGTCAGGTATAAGAATGACTTTATCTTGCAGGTCAATGATAAGAAAAACTTCATCTTGCAAGTCAGAGATCAGAAAAAAAAACATCTTGAAGGTCAGAGATGAAAAACATCTTTATCTTGCTGGTCAGAGATCAGAAAAAACTTTATCTTGCAGGTCAAAGATAGAAAGACTTCGTATTGCAAGTCAGAGATGAGATACATTTCATCTAGCTAGTCAGTCAGAGATAAACACAGACTTTATCTTGCTGGTCAGAGATAAGAAAAACTTTATCTTGCTGACCAGAGATAAGAAAGACTTCATCTTGCTGGTCAGAGATAAGAAAGACTTCATCTGCTTGAAAAACAAGCAAAGAAACGGAAAAAAAAAAACACCACAAAAAAAGAAGAAGAAGGGGAAGGAGAATATTGAAAAGAAGGCGATGAAGAAGAAAGTCATGGCAGTAACAAAGGAAGATAGACAAGCTTATTAAGATCTTGACAGGGCTATGAAATTACAATGTTTATAGTATGAATAAATAAGATGTTGCAAAAATGTCCTCGTGAAACATTTAACAGAGGACATTTGCCATAATACTGGGTTAGTCACACGTTTGAGTGATGAAAGTTGGCAACGTTCTCTTTATGTGGGAACTAAACAGAACAAAATGTACATATGACGAAGGTACACCAGACTGAATAACGCAGCGATGTTTTGAGATGCAATATCTAGACTAGTCTTGGGTTTATGACCGCTGCAAAAGCTTAATGACAAAGTAGTGACAATGACATGCCAATATGTAAAATAAGATTCTACGGAATTTAGTGCTACCATCCTCGGAGAGCCCAGCAGATCGTTGAGAAAGTTTAAATCATTCTTGTATAAAACACACGATCAAGAAGAGTGACAAATTGAACAATTCGTTGAGAAAAAATGTTATTCAGTGAAGGAGCTAATTGTTAGTAAAAGATAAATGTTTTAAAATAAATTGTCTGTCAGATGTAAAAAAAAAGATTTCATCTTGCTGTCAGATATAATAAGAACTTCACCTTGCTGTCAGAGAGAGCAAAGACTTCATCTTGCTGTCAGAAATAAGAAAGACTTCATCTTGTTAGTCAGAGATAAGAATGACTTCATCTTGTTAGTCAGAGATAAGAAAGACTTCATCTTGCTTTCAGAGATAAGAATGACGTTATCTTGCTGGTCATAGAGAAAAAAAAAAAAAAAAAAGACTTCACCCGGCTGGTCAGGTATAAGAATGACTTTATCTTGCAGGTCAATGATAAGAAAAACTTCATCTTGCAAGTCAGAGATCAGAAAAAAAAAAAACATCTTGAAGGTCAGAGATGAAAAACATCTTTATCTTGCTGGTCAGAGATCAGAAAAACTTTATCTTGCAGGTCAAAGATAAGAAAGACTTCGTATTGCAAGTCAGAGATGAGATACATTTCATCTAGCTAGTCAGAGATAAACACAGACTTTATCTTGCTGGTCAGAGATAAGAAAAACTTTATCTTGCTGACCAGAGATAAGAAAGACTTCATCTTGCTGGTCAGAGATAAGAAAGACTTCATCTGGCTGGTCAGAGATAAGAACGACTTTATCTTGCAGGTCAGAGATAAGAAAAACTTCATCTTGCAAGTCAGAGATAAGAAAAACTTCATCTTGCAGGTCAGAGATGAAAACAAAATGTCTTGCTGGTCAGAGATAAGAAAAACTTTATCTTGCAGGTCAAAGGTGAGAAAGACTTCGTCTTGCAGGTCAGAGATAAGAAAATTTTTATCTTGCTGGTCAGAGATAAACAAAGACTTTATCTTGCTGGTCAGAGATTAGAAAAACTTTATCTTGCTGATCAAAGATAAGAACGACTTCATCTTGCCGCCTGGGGGTAACATAAACTTCATCTTGGTGGTCAAAGATAAGAAGAACTTTACCCTTGGTGGTCGGAGATAAGGAAAATTTCATCTTGGTAATCAGAGATAAGCGACCAACCGGCGAGCAAAGCATGTTCGTGAGCTTGTCTCAAGAACAGATGGCGAAGATGACATTTTTGCCATATTGTGTAATAGGATCTAGAGCTCCTGACCTCTGATCTGCTGTAGGGATTCCTCATGACTGTTAAAGGTCATCCTAGTCCGTCTCTCTCTGTGAAAGGTCCATAAATCCTTGAGAATATCTTGGCATCTGTGCTATACGTTCCGTTCCATGCGTTCTGGCTGTCTGTCTGTCTATCTGTCTCTGTCTCTCCGTGTCTATCCCTGTCTCTGTCTCTCTGTCTCTGTCTCTCTCTTCCAGGTTTTGCAATTTTTTTTTCTCTTCTTCTTTTCTTTTGTGTTTCCCCCAGGGCTGGGTGGAAAAAAAAGCATGTACACTTTGCTTATCTCATTACCCTGGTAACATAAAATTTCGTTCGTTCGTTCGTTCTCTCTCCATGTGTGTGGGGGCATGGTTAAGACAAGCCTTCAGCTTATGTATTTATTTTCATTAAAAGGTTTGGATCGTATTTGTACTCTCTCTCTCTCTCTCTCTCTCTCTCTCTCTCTCTCTCTCTCTCTCTCTCTCTCTCTCTCTGTCTCTCTGTCTCTGTCAGTACGTCCGTCTGTCTGTCTGTTTGTCTGTCTCTCTCTCTTCCTCTCTCTCTCTCTCTCTCTCTCTCTCTCTCTCTCTCTCTCTCTCTCTCTCTCTGACTCATGTTTTGACTTGACCATAGACGAACCAACACTCATGACTCATGGAGAATAGTGGGAGAGAGGGTCATCTAACTCCGCACACCCATGATGTGTTGTAATAACAGAATACCATGCCAAGAATTCCTGGTTGGTTCAGTGACAGAGCACTGCGTTCACAGTCACGTGTTGAGAGGTCAAACCCGGATGCCCATTTTATCACATTGTCATTCTGGTGGTATCAGTTCTGTGTTAAATCGGTCCCCTCGTTTCGCTGTCCACGGCTGGTTATTCTCGTCTTCCATATCGTCTGACAAACCTGGTAAATAAGCTTTTCAGTTTTAACTGCTTTTCAGTTTTAACTGTCAACGTATTTGTGTGATACAGACGCTCTTATTTCTTTATTTTATCTATTCACCACATTAGTTTCCGTGTGCCTTTGTTTCTTTCTATACTCGTCCATTGGCATCTACTGGTCCATTTCTACATCAGATTCTATTTCCTCTAAGTACTCTCTTCATATTTTTTCCACAGTGAAAGAGGTTCCTGCATTCTGGTCAAATGAATGTTGACCGTTTTGTAAACAGCTTGCGTTTCTAATCTATTTAGGGCAATTTAATTCACTTCATATTCCTTATAGCCCAGCCGACCGCAAAGGGTAATATCCGGGCTATCATGATTGGTTATTCAGGCAGTAAACAGTTGGTTAAATGTTCATAATCATCATGTTTACGCAACACCCGACCCATCACCTTCACTGATCAGCAACGTCCTCCCTCTCCCTCCTTTCCCCTCTCCTTCGGTTCTCAAATCCTCCTCCATTCAAAATACCAGCGTCTACTTCTAGCATTTTCTTCTTCATCTTCCTTCAAGTTTGTGTTACAGTTGCTGTTTTTTTTTTTTTTTTGTTTTTTTTTCGTTTTTGTTTTTTCTTTTCGCTTTCGTTGTGTTGTCACTGCTGACAAACTATGTACGTTTTTGCTTCGTGCCTCGGGCACATTCTCACTCTCTGTCTTTGCAGTTGTCATTTCTTCGTGTTTAGTCCTCTTTCTTGTCCGCAGGAACTCCAGAATGTCTTCCGAAATGTTATATGCGTCAGATTACTTGTTTTCAGGAAATAAAGGCATTCTGCAGTATGTCCCTGGGGTATAACAACACACACAGACACACGCACGTACGCATGCACGCGCGCGCACACATATATACACGCGCGCGCGCGCGCGCATACACACACACACACACACACACACACACACACACACACACACACACACATACAGAGAGAATGCACACACGTACACATACGCACGCAATTGTCTCGCATATGTGACATAAATAATGAAGGCATTTAACCCCTAATCATCCTATTGGATGGTATCCTGGATCTGGTATCTGTTCAGTCTAGTGCATAATCCCCATCCCCCCCATCCCCTGCATTCCAGACTGGTCCATATTCCTTTCCTTCTTTCTATCACCGCCCGCGCATTGTCTTCAAGACATGGCAAATGGCATGCAGTCCACGTGGAGACTAATCCGTCCAAAACGACACCTGTTGGATGAAACTGACGCTGAGGAAAGGTCACGGTAGTACATGATTAGTTGACCACATGGTCGTAAATATCATAACTGATATCATACATACATTGGCAACTTTGCAGCTGCAGCTTCGTAAAATCCTTCCCATGATTTTGTACGTTTCCACATATTGTTGATGCCATAAATCAACGAAGTTTGAAACCAAAAAAAGGTGTCGACCACATTTAGGTTTATTTGATGAATGTCGTTTCATGTATTTCACCTAGTGCTGGACAACAATAGGACCCAAAATCATAAGCGTTGTCTGGCCGTAAACATTTTGGTGCAATAACGGTGTAATGCTAACTCGGATATATAGTCAAAATCAGGTTGCTATTGTATTTCACGTGCCAGTATTTCCTAGAGAAAGAAAGGTGGGACACACACACACACACACACACACACACACACACACACGGCTCTGCCTACACCTTTTATCACACCTTTCGCTAGCTCTGAAGATGCTTGTTGACACAGACCTAAGGAAAGGTCACAGCCGTTATCTCGGAAACCGACTGGCAGCAAGCACCCAATTATGCAGGTGTGCCTCGGTAGTGGGGCCCATGAGGGCCACAGAAGACGCTGGCGAGTCCATCCTAGCAGCTGTGTCCCTCATAAACATAAGGGGACTGAACATTAGACATGACACTCCCCACTGAAGACCGGGGGCCGGCCTGGGTGGAATAAAACCGCCACGGGGTCTTTGAACGCCTATAATATGCGGCCATTAAAGGTACAGTCCGCCCAGTGGTGGTTGGTGACTGTCCCTTCCCCTAAACCCCGCCTCCCCTCCCCTCCCCTCCCCTCACCCCAATCCGCACACACACATATACATACACCTGTCGCTAGGTCACTGCCCTGCAGAAGAAGATAAAACAAACCTGAGTTATTGTGAGACTTGAACTTAATACTCAGGTGAGAAATCCTCCTTGAACGGATCATTCACCGTTCCCACGTGACTCACAAACGCGTGCAGCTGCTGGAGACTGTACGTATGAAACCAGGAACGTAAAAAAAAAAAAAAAGAAAAGAAAATGAAATTCACGTGAGTCATTGTTAAGCACACAAGTGCGAGGCAAACCTACACCCCCGGTCACTAATCATTGCTCTAGGAGGTAGACTTGCCCACGATCCAACCTAGAAAGCTGGAACAATGACAGATAGACTGCTCTCATAAAAAGGGCCATGCACACCTCATGTTCTGATTCAAAGAAACCATGGGTACATGGAGGCTGACCCAAAGAGAAAGCCTTGTCGTCGGGGATATGCATTAAGTGTCATCGCTGGGTTCTGTCACTCTGGTTCTCTGTTCAGAGAGTGGGAGATGCTTCTTGTCAATTGCTGACCGAAACTGATGTGAGGCATTGCAGAATTCTCATGTTACCTTTTCTTTCTTGTGTGACAATCCAGGGTAATAGAGTTCTAATGTGATTAGGTTCCAAAACCCCAAGTGCTACGCAGCTGTCTACCCACAAACGGCAACCGACTGCACGAAAGAAATAGGTGCCGCCTTCCCATCCACCACCATTCCACATCCACTCCTTGAGTCCATCTCATTGATAAGCACTCTCACGGAGAAAAGACATTCACCAATTGATGATATCGAAAAGAGGGGCCTCTAAATTAGGACTTTGGTAAAGGGCTAACGACTCTGGGCCCTAACTGGACGATTCCTCAGTATCACTCATGACTACTTGATTATGTTCCTCCATCTGTCGCCTTTAAAAAAATAACCTGTTTATTTCAAATCTGTATGATTTTTATGTTTAACCAGTCACCCACCTTGCCATTGTTACAAGCTTTAAGAACGTGGTCAGTTTGGACAGCTCATGCCGTCTGCTCAATTTTCATGGTTAAAATCTTATATGTCTACCCTGTATCTATACACTCGTCAATTTTCACAATTAAATTGTACAACTCACCCGTTTCATAAAAACATATTTTTCAGGCTTGACCATCCACTTATCCAATTATGAGCCTTTCCATCTATACGTGTGTCCCTCTCATGCTTTTCCTCCTCCCTCCTCCCTCCACCCCCCCCCCCCCCAACCCCCGCCCTTCCCTCTCAACGAGTTTCCCTATTCCCCCTTCACCCTCATCTGCTACTGGCCGCCCCCCCCCCTCCCCCACAGCTAAATCAGCCTGTGGCGACAGGTTGCACAGCCAAGAGCGTTGGCCGAGTGACCGCTGGCTGACCTCAATTCGGGGGTTGTTTTCCTGACCCCTGAAGGTCGCCGGCCAATTTCGTTCAGTCAGTCACCGCGGCAAGCCAGTCATGCGACACCATCGGCACAGCTGCACGCGGACTTAACTTGTTTACCCTGCATACAGTACCGCCTCTAACCTTGCCTGTCTGCTGCCTAACATGCCGCAAACTCTGGCAGTAAGGCCCGCTCGCACGCGGGGCGTCGGGGTGTCACGTTGCTACGCCACGCTTACTGATACCAAATATAATGCGTCCTCCGTAGGGGGTACTATTTTTACTGATACGTGCTGATGATGCGTTTCAGGGTGGGACCTGTGTTGTTTCTGATAGGGCGAGAGAAGGGTGGTGGTGGTGGTGGTGGTGGCGGTTAGAATGTGACAGCGGTATTCTCTGAGGTACGAAGGATCCTGTAGCCAGTGTAGGGGTCAGGGACAAAGCTCGTAGTGGAGCTCTGGGAGTAACGCCCCGCCTGTCGCTGGAGCGTTTTAAGGTATTAATTTGTATTTGAGCTCGATGCTAAAAGATACGATCCAATTCAGAGGCAATCACAAATGAATAAACGCCAGCGCACATGCAATCACAAATGGAGGAGCTGGTGTTTTCCACAGAGTGTCTAGCGGTAGAATAGAAGCAGAACAACACATTACAGGGATTCCTACTGGAAAAGTTTTGGACCAATACACTATGCTACAGAGTTGTGGGCCTTGGTCCGCGCAGCAAATATCACTTGCAATAGATAACTGTCCCTAGTTTGCGTTCCTAACTGGTACCGTTTGACAGTTCCACTGTTTTCTGAAGATGGCGACTTTCAACAGCTGAAAGCTTCTGGAACCAAATCAGCCTTCTTTGTCACAACCTGTTTAAGGGCAGTGGTGCTGCAATCGTTTCCTCACCACTGTGGCGTTTCCAGGAATGAATCTGCACACGGACTTGCATAGGAAAGAGCCGCAAATCAGCAGGTATAAAACGAAGCTGTCAGAAGGAGAATAAGACTGAACCAAAGCTTAGAGTAAGGATCTTCACGTACAACAGCTGTTAGCAAGTTCAACCAGGTCATGAATAGAAAGTCCTAGCTGTTCATCTCAACGCAATACTTGTAGGATGAAAGGGCAGACTACACCACCTCATCCTCTAAAACTAGGAAAGTCCACAAAAACTGAGGGATGAAGTATGGTCCACAAAGACTATTTGAAACAAAACCGTTACTATACGAGAAATGAGTGTGTAATTTGGAAATTCTGACGAATTCTTCGTCTAAATTGTTTTACAAGTATAATCCAAAACATTCGTGAAGGAGAATAATTATCATCTTTGATAGAGCACACAAGTCTGACTTTGTCGAAATAGCTGATCGAACGTAGTTCATCAGGGCAAATGAAAAAAGCTGACAGGTCTACATGCTTCATATGTTCTTTATATATCTAAATCGATTTGTGTGCTGATTTGTCGTGTAATACTTCATATGTCCATGCTCTCTCCTTCCATTGCCTTGATTACCGCTAACACTTCTATCTCTCTCTGTCTGTCTCTGTCTCTGTCTGTCTGTCTCTCGCTGTCTCTGTCTCTTTGTCTCTGTCTCTGTCTCTCTCTAACTTGTCCCAAAGGCAATTACATTTGTACCTACCAAAGAATGTTACTCCAATTTACTCACAGTTGAATAAACTCGAAAACCAACCACATAACCAATCAACCATCTTTAAAAAAAAAAAAAAGTCACTCGTTTGTGTCAGTTGTTACCCATCTTTGTGTAGTTCACCTTTACACGAACGTTTTATCCACACATTTTCGGCTAGTTCATATAATCTTTCCAAAACGATTACAGCCACAGGAACAAGCGCTCTACAAACGATCCGTTTGTTTTATCCGTACCACTCACGGGCACTGTCAAAGTGCTCTACCAACAACTATCTTCTCATGTGAAAGCCAGTGCTTCAACGTCGTATGTGTGACAGGCCTAAGGTAGAGGCGAATAGTAAGTAGGTGGAGTTTGAAGCGGAAGGACTGGGTGCTAGAGGGGGGTGGGGAGGGATGGAGGTGGGGGAGGGTACGCGCAGAGGAAAGGAGATGGGGGTGTGGGGTGGGGGACTCGTGTACCTGTTTTCCTGAGGTCATCGGCTTTGGTGGTTAGATCACACGGTGCCGGGCCACGCCGACGTACATTTGCCACGTGTGACTGGTTCTGTCACGTCCCAGCCCTTTTCACCTGGTCATGAGAAGAGAGAGAGAGAGAGAGAGAGAGAGAGAGAGAGAGAGAGTACATAAATATATGTATATATCTATATTTATGCGCTCGCACACACGCACACACGCGCGCATGCGCACTTACATATATACATACAGATAGATAGATAGAAAGATAGATACGCAGATCTGGATACAGATGTGTATGCATGTGTATATGTGAGGGGAGGGGTCGGACTGGGGGGGGGGGGGGGGGGGAGATGACGTCTTACACATCCAGACAGAAGTTAACCCTTAATGAGCCTTTGATCTTTTAAGTGGCTTTCACGGTCAGCTGAGCTATAAACACCATGACTGGTTCTGCTTGGACACGTTCCAAGAGAGAGAGAGAGAGAGAGAGAGAGAGAGAGAGAGAGAGAGACAAACAGACAGACAGACAGACAGAATGCAAAACAAAAATTCCATGTTCAGAACACAGTTATGTACAATCAAGACATTAGTCGAAAGGTTGGTTTGATTTGGTTCATTTATCTAATTTTTGGTTGGCTGGTTTGATTTGGTCTGGTTCGATTCTTAATTAAAGAAAGTACCGCAGTGGCCACGTCCGAGAATCGATGGTCCAGTCGGATTCACCTCATCTCATATATATCACACTAGGCAATTGAAACAGCAAATCAACAATACACACGCTGAGAGACACGAACTTTCCCTCGCACTTAAACAGCACCCGTAATATTGCCTGGCACGGTTGCGTAGGCCTGTTTCATCAAGACTCTCTGCCAGTCCAGGATAGTTTTGTAGGGTACAGTGGTAGTGGAACGTCCCACGGGCGGACCGAAGAAGTCTCTGGCGGATAACATCATCTGTGTGTGTGTGTGTGTGTGTGTGTGTGTGGGTGTGTGTGTGTGTGTGTGTGTGTGTGTGTGTGTGTGTGTGTGTGTGTGTGTGTGTGTGTGTGTGTGTGTGTGTGTGTGTGTGTGTGTGTGCAGCATCTCTACCCGGTGGCGCAGGACTGAGAATTGAGGGTTGATGTGGTGGTCCTTGACTGCGTAAGTGTTGGTGAGGGCAGAGCCACTATGGAACATGATAGTGAACAGTAAAGAGCAGTCACACACACACACACACACACACACACACACACACACACACACACACACACACACACACACACACACACACACACACACACACACACACACACACACACACACACACACACACACACACACACACACTCACTCACTCACTCACTCACTCACTCACACACACACACACACACACACACACACACACACACACACACACACACACACACACACACACACACATTCTCTCTCTCTCTCTCTCTCTCTCTCTCTCTCTCTCACACACACACACACACACACACACACACACACACACACACACACACATGGCTCACGTGCTCTGTCTCTCTGTCTCTCTCTCTCTGTCTCTCTCTCTCTCTCTCTCTCTCTCTCTCTCTCTCTCTCACGATGATTACATCCTCATCATCTGAGCTCCTAACAAAAGTGTTCAGTGCCGGCAGATCCATTGTGAAATATCTCTGGAGGGACATGTCGGCAATGTCTTCCACTCCAAGGTGTTCCAAAGTGTTCCTGGCCTGCCTCAACGACCAAGCAGTCATTATCCTCGGTAGGAGGCTAATAACATCCTATCCTACATCATGCGGAATAAGAAAAGCTCAACAGCAGTGCAGTGTCCCCTCTGGTGGAGTGTGAGTAGGGGGGTGGGGGGTGGGGGGTGGGGGTGGAGGCGGGAGAAGGGGGAGGGGAAGGAGGGATAAAGGGGAATACGAGAGAGAAGAGGCGCTGGGGAAGGGGGACGGGGGGGGGAGGAGGGGGAGTATTGTTACGACCATTGTAGTTCCCCATCGATGGATGGCACTGGGAGGGCGACAGGACCAACTTGGACTTGACTAGAAACTGAGAAGTCAGAGTGAGTGGCGTAGAGTCCATGCCATGACCAGCGTGTGGGGGTGAAATGAAAGAACTGACGCCATCTGTTGCAAGAAGAGTGGTCTGGTTAACTAGCATGGATTACTTGTTCTTACAAATGAAAATGTTCCTGACGTGTTCCTCAGCTCACCATATTCTTTTTTTCTTAGAGTGTTGGGAGTTTTCCTATGTCTTCTTCGGTTTCCAACCTTTTCGCGGTGTGTGTGTGTGTGTGTGTGTGTGTGTGTGTGTGTGTGTGTGTGTGTGTGTGTGTGCGCGCGCGCGCGCGCGCGCGCGCGTACGACCGCTCTGCCACCCTCGCCTCCCCTAAAGTTTACCTAGTTTTCCTCCAGCTTTCCTACATTTTCATAAACACATTTCCTCACAATTTCGGAACTCTAAGTACATCTTCCAGTGTTTCCCCTATATTTCTTGACGTTTATGTTTTCCCAAATTTTGGAAACAACCGAAAATTCTTGTCCCAGTATTTGTTTATCGTTCTCATCATCATGTTTCTCCACTTTCCAACGTTTTCTGACATTCTCTTCCTTCGCTACGATATCCTTCCTTTCTCAGCATTCTCTGACTTTCTCTCAAGTGTTTCTTAATTTTCCTACTTTCTCCCTCATGTGGTACAGCTGGACTGACGGGAAATGCATTAGGTTTTGACAATACACGTGCAATGTACACGTTTTCTTTTTACTTTTTTAATGCGATCTCAGTAAACATTTCTTTCGACTGCCAGATGACATTGTTGAAATGCCCGACAACAAGTGAAAGAAATACTGTGCTCGATCAGAAGCCCTGTACTTATTTTGACACCATTGCATCTCCATATTTTACCAGAACAAAGGGATGCCCTTTCTGCTCTTTTCGGTTCCATTTTGAATTGCAGCATCCTCCACATTTTCTACGCCTTCAAGTAGCTAGTGAAAAGCGTAAGGATGCTGCTGTGTACCTGCCTACTCAAAGTTGAATGCAGCTGACAGAACAACACGTGTTTGAAAGACGAAAGTTCTGGTCGAACAGCGGATGAAGTACAAATAAAAAAAAAAAAAAAGAAAGAAAGAAAAAGCGTACGTTTAAGTGAATGACACACAAAGTAAAAAAGGTAATTCTGACAGAACAATACATCAAGTGAAAAAGATAGTTCTGACAGAAGAAATCCATGAATAAAAAGACAGTTAATTATGACCGAATTACACGTAGAGTAAAAAGGTAGGTTTGACAGAACGAGACATGAAGTAAAAAAAAAAAAAAGTCTCACTGAACGACACGTGAAGTAAATGGTAGGTCTGACTAAATGACACTTGAAGTAAAAGCTAGGTTTGACTGAACGACACATGAAGTAAAACGTAGGTCTGACTAAATGACACATGAAGTAAAGGGTAGGTCAGACTGAAAGACACAGGAAGTAAAAAGTAGGTCTGACCAAATGACACACGCTGTAAAAAGTAGGTTTGACTGAACAACACATGAAGTAAAAAGTAAGTCTGACTGAACGACTCCTTGAAATGTAGTTAAAATGCACAGTCGGCTGAACGAAGCTTGAGCTTCAATGGCGTGAGTAGGCCTACCGAGTCTGTCCCAGGTTAAATTTAATCGATCTTTCTTTACCCAACAGAAAAAAAAAAAAAAAAAAACCCAAGCGGTCAGCTGACCTGGATACTGTCTGCAATACTGGAGCGGGTGCAAGAAACATTAAACAAGGCTGAACGGGTTGGATCAGAACACTCTTACCTCACCAGTTAAGCTGATCCGAAAGTAAAAATATCCTGAATCCAGTAATGAGGGTGATCAGTACAGTGTCACAATGTGAAACTGTCCCGCATTCAGGTCTGTTCTGGGCTTTTTGTTTTGTTTGTTTGTTGTTTTATGTACGCCACTGTGCCTGCCGTAGAGCTGTCGCACTAAACTTTTGTGTAGAGGGTCGTCCACAAGAACGTTGAAGGAATATGTAGGCTAGCTAAGCCTGTGGCAAAAGCGCTGATGAATTCACACTTCTTTCTCAACTCCACGTTGTCACATTGTTATTTCTTAATCTATGGGAAGGCCGATTGCATATCCTGTGGATATATTGTTTACAAGTGTAGTTTTGCCTTGCCTTGCCTACTTCTTGCTCTAATCCCAGGCTGGGGGATAGAGGTGTCATTGATGATTTCCTAACAAATGTCCCGACGTCTGTTGAAGTCACTGGTCAGAGTCCAACTTTGGAGTTTGGAAATATGGTATGTCCCCATACCTTAGAAAACATATAAACTGATAGCAAAAATGTGCAGAAAAGATTCACCGGGCGAATTATCAGAATGAATAACTTCACGTGCAAGGAGGTATTAGGATATCGGAGACTGAGGGCTAGTATGACTGAGACCTGTAAAATTTAACAGACCCACTAGGATAAAAGCATCACGCAAAATCTTTGCACTTTGTAAGGCAATACCTGTACGAGGGGTCAGCTACCACACTGGCAAAACCTGTCATTAAGTCTAAACTTTTTTCCGCACTTTTTTTTTTTTTTAACTTAGAGGATTGATAAACGTCACTAAATCTTTCTTGGCACTTATCAAGAAATGACAGGGTTATTAACGTCATTAAATCTTTTCTTTTTTCGACCTATTTTTTTCCCCCCCCACGAACAGGGTTAGAAGCGTCACTAGAACTAATTTGTTTTTTCGCTTTTTTTTTTCTTTTTTTTTTTTTTTTTTTTTTCTTCTTACTAACTAACAGGGGTTATACACGTCACTGAATCTAATCTTTTTCGCAGCGTTTTTTTTCTTTTTATACTAACAAGGTTATAAACGTCACTAAATCTTTTTTTTTTTTTTTTTTTTTTAAATACAAAACAGGGTTATAAATGTCACTATTTTTACTCACAGGTTTTAAAACGTGTGGAAGAATCTCTTATCACAATGCCACCGCTTAACAATTTCGAAAATACACCAGTCACGGTAAACATTATACCTTTGAGACTGAAATATGTACTGGAAACTAGCCATTACATTTGCAACTGTGCCCTCGTGTATGTGATTAAAAAAAAAAAAAAAAGAAGGTTTCACTCCTGAATATTTATGCCAAAAGGATGAAAAAGCCCATGAGCACTCTTTCCCGGCCTTGTTAGAATGGAAGGAGCTCAGGGCCGAAACACTTGGTCGAGGAGAAAAGGTGGGGATAGGGGAGAGGGGTGTGTGTGTGGGGGGGGGGGGGCTCTTCTCTGAAGACCTGTTCCTTAATTTCTTTCTACTCTGAATATTCAGGCATGGGCTGATAAAGTTACGAGCCCAATCATTAATATAATGTGATAGAAAAAAAAAAAAAAACAACCTTGGTATGATATGACATCATATATCATATCATATCACATCATATCATATCATATCATATGATGTGATGTAAAGTCGCACACACCAAATACCATGTCAGGAAGTCTATGAACGTGTCATCTGCGATTCCACGCAGTGATGTAAATTAGACTTTACTTTACTTATGACGTAAGATCAAAATTCATAAACGTTGTGAATCATCTCAATACGTACACAGTCGCCTGCCGTTGTTTACACCCGCATGTCTGTGTTTCACTGGGTATGTAACATGTATTTGGCCCCCCGGATGGAATTAAGCCGTGAAAACTATTTTGGTAACGAGAGCAGATCTCTTCCCCCCACCCCACCACCTCTCTCTCTCTCTCTCTCTCTCTGTCTGTCTCTTTCTCTCTGTCTCTCTCCCTTTCTCAGTGGGAGTGTGGGGGTGTTGAAGTGGGGATGACGGAGAAGGCGAGCATGGGCTTTGTAGCGACTCCGTTCCGGAGCACTCCCTATTTACAAAATGAGGTGGGCAGGGTTTAACAGTGCAGGTTTTGGAAGACGCAAGGTTAAGCTCCTGTTCACATGTCGGCGTGGCTGTTGCATGCCCTCATATCGCATGTGTTGCTGCCTTTGCTTTTCCAGTGTTTCAATGCATGTGTTCAAGGGCGCAGAACTCCCACTGACATGGAAAAGAAAAACAGACTGAGACCAGCTGCGATGACTGTGCGTGTTGGAATGCATTTTTGTTGTTGTTGTTGTTTATTTGTTTTTAGGAAATTCAAGTAAAGATTGTTCTGCTAACATAATTCATAACTGTTGTCAGGGCTGTGACTGACAGTGCTTTGGCAGTTGACCAGCAGAGCTGACCACTGTGACTGACAGTGCTTTGGCTGTTGACCAATAGAGTTGACCACTGTGACTGACAATGCTTTGGCAGTTGACCAGCAGAGCTGACCACTGTGACTGACAATGCTTTGGCAGTTGACCAGACCAGCAGAGCTGACCACTGTGACTGACAATGCTTTGGCAGTTGACCAGCAGAGCTGACCACTGTGACTGACAGTGCTTTGGCAGTTGACCAGCAGAACTGACCACTGTGACTGACAGTGCTTTGGCAGTTGACCAGCTGTTGACCAGCAGAGCTGACCACTGTGACTGACAATGCTTTGGCAGTTGACCAGCAGAGCTGACCACTGTGACTAACAATGCTTTGGCATTTGACCAGCTGTTGACCAGCAGAGTTGACCATTGTGACTGACAACGCTTTGGCAGTTGACCAGCTGTTGACCAGCAGAGCTGACCACTGTGACTGACAATGCTTTGGCAGTTGACCAGCTGTTGACCAGCAGAGCTGACCACTGTGACTGACAGTGCTTTGGCTGTTGACCAGCAGTTGACCAGCAGAGGTGACCACTGTGACTGATAGTGCTTTGGCTGTTGACCAGCAGTTGACCAGCAGAGCTGATCACTGTGACTGACAGTGCTTTGGCTATTGATCAATAGAGGTGACCACTGTGACTGACAATGCTTTGGAAGTTGACCAGCAGAGCTGACCACTGTGACTGACAGTGCTTTGGCTGTTGACCAGCAGTTGACCAGCAGAGCTGACCACTGTGACTGACAAGGCTTTGGCTGTTGACCAGCAGTTGACCAGCAGAGCTGACCACTGTGACTGACAGTGCTTTGGCTGTTGACCAATAGAGTTGACCACTGTGACTGACAAGGCTTTGGCTGTTGACCAGCAGAGCTGACCACTGTGACTGACAGTGCTTTGGCTGTTGACCAATAGAGTTGACCACTGTGACTGACAATGCTTTGGCAGTTGACCAGTAGTTGACCAGTAGAGCTGACCACTGTGACTGACAATGCTTTGGCTGTTGACCAGTAGAGCTGACCACTGTGACTGACAATGCTTTGGCTGTTGACCAGTAGAGCTGACCACTGTGACTGACAATGCTTTGGCTGTTGACCAGTAGAGCTGACCACTGTGACTGACAATGCTTTGGCTGTTGACCAGTAGAGCTGACCACTATGAATGACAATGCTTTGGCTGTTGACCAGTAGAGCTGACCACTGTGACTGACAATGCTTTTAGCTGTTGACCAGCAGAGTTGACCACTGTGACTGATAATGCTTTGGCTGTTGACCAGTAGTGCTGACCACTGTGACTGACAGTGCTTTGGCTGTTGACCAATAGAGCTGACAGCTCACGTTGAAGAGACAATCTGACTTCCATCGTATTGTCTTTGGATCCCCAAGGGGAGACTCAAAGATTGTCCTTTTATATTGGCCTCTCTACTTCCAGTTCTTCGTTCCTTTTTCTCTTTGATATTTTTTCCCCACTATTCTATTTTTCTCTTCGTTGACCTGCCTCGGACAAGGGATGGAGCCGGGGGGGGGGGGGGGGGGGGGGAATGGGGGTGAATGATGGGTGGGGGTGGAGAAGGGGGGGGGGGGGGGGCGCTGGGTTACCATTTGTTCCCGTGAGGTCGAGAATACCACTAATTGATAATGGCATCCTTATGTTAGATGCCACGTATCTTTTTCCAAGATACGAAAGTCGACTATAGGCAGACACATCAATCTGTTCTATAGTCCATAAATGTTAAAGTATCAATCTAGAAACACTAAAACAGAATGCCCTTAGAAATAAATGATTACATAGCAACGCTACAAGGTCTGTATGTGGAGAATAT
>JADBJO010000435.1:547500-550000 GCA_016801955.1 Conus betulinus
ACCTGCAGTATGCACTAAGAACCTATCCTCCTGGGTCCACTATGGACCTGCCCTGCAGGGCCCATGACACAGTGGGCTGTTACTGCAGGACTCATGATTGACATATGTTGCGGAACTCATGAGAGTTTGGACTCTGTGGAATCTGTCTGCGGGAACCACTGTGGATCTACAAACCAGACATTGTATGTTAGCCAGTATGTTAGGGAACTAAGGCACTAAAGTCAGCCAGCGGTCTAGAAATGTAAGATACTTCAGAGAGCTGAAACATTTTACATTAGCGAATGCTCCAGTCAAATGATACACTGTGGCCAATACAGGCAGATATGACATTATAGATTACCCAGTAACTTTGAGAGGCAAGGTATTGTAGATTAGACAATAATCCAGGAAGGTTAGATACTGTAGTTCAGACTATAGTCCATGGAAGTTCGATATTGTACATTACTCAATAATCCGGGCAGGTAATTGTAGGATACCTTTTAATCCAAGAAAATATTACAAGTTCGACGATAGTCCATGGATCTGAGACATGAGTGCGTTAGCCACTATTAGTCAAAGGAGATATGACACTGTGAGGTAGATTATAGTCGAGAAAGGATTATTACATGTTTTGGCAATAGCCTAGGAAGTTGAGACATTGTACGTTCAACAATAGCTGAGGGGGGAGGGGGGGGGGGGGGGGGGGGGGGGGGGAGACATTGCAGATCTGCCAATGGACTAAGGACGTTTGAGGCATGGGTCGGGTGGCAGCCTATGGGGTGGAAGCGTGAGTGGGCCTTAATAACACGGGCAAGAGTTGACGGAAGCGTAGCGCGGAAGTCATGGGGGAGAAGTTTTGGCCAATCACCGGGTGTATGTATTCCCCAATGAAACGATCTCCGCCCTCGTCTCCTTGACCCCTTTTACGTCTATGTGTCTGTGCCCACTACCCCTCCACCCCCCACCTTCCCTGTCATCCTCTAATTCTTCTCCCCCGTTCCCACCTTCTCCCCCCTCATTCCCCGTTCCTCCCCCCCTCAACCTCAAGCTGCCAAACATCCTGAGGTAGCCTTGCCGTTGCTTGTTGTTTCTTCGTAGTCTTTCGTCTTTGCCTCGTTTTTCCCCCGTTATCTTTTCATTCGTCCAGTCCATTCTGTCCTACATGGGCTTGAAGATTTCTCTTTCCCCTCACCCTTTGTCTGTCTGTCTGTCTGTCTGTCTGTCTGTCTGTCTGTCTGTCTGTCTGTGTCTCTGTGTCTCTGTCTGTCTGTCTGTCTGTCTGTCTGTCTCTCTCTCTCTCTCTCTCTCTCTCTCTCTCTCTCTCTCTCTTCCTCACACACAATTGATTTAATGTCGTAGATGGAGAGTGTTTCCATTGCAATGATGGAGGCAACTATTTACAATTAAAACCAGTTTTCATTTCATGCATGCACATAAAGGCCAGAGGGAGAGAGAGAGAGAGAGAGAGAGAGAGAGAGAGAGAGAGACAGAGAGACAGACAGACAGACAGACAGACAGACAGACAGAGACAGAGACAGAGAGAGATGTGCTAGGATGATTGGTGAGCACATTATGAGACGCTTTTCTTCCCCTCTAGTCCTCGATCTCTGCTCCTGCACTCTCTCTCTCTCTCTCTCTCTCTCTCTCTCTCTCTCTCTCTCTCCTCTCTCTCTCTCTCTCTCTCTCTTTGTCTGTCTGTCTCACACACACACACACACACACACACACACACACACACACACACACACACACACACACACACCACACACACACACTGAAACTGAAAAAGACAACAAGGTGAAGGAGACAAAAAAAAAAAATAAAAGAACAGGAATCAAAAGGAGGAAAAGAAGGAGAGAGAGAGAGAGAGAAAAGTGAGAAATGATATGTGACTTCAGTTAGTGTTTGTAAACGAGCAGAAGAAGAAAGTATACAATAATACCCAATACGGAAAGTAACCCCATAAAGCGATTTTCTGTGTTGTATCATCTCCCATATAGTAGTAGATTCTTTGTAAAGAAATAAGACTCAGGAAATCACTATAAAACAGTTGATTCTTTAGAATAAGGGGTTTCTTTGTAGGGTTGGTGAATCTAGCACAGACAATGAGAAATCATTCCAAGATAATTGGGACTTTAGAGAAAGTATACAATAATACCCAATACGGAAAGTAACCCCATAAAGCGATTTTCTGTGTTGTATCATCTCCCATATAGTAGTAGATTCTTTGTAAAGAATAAAGACTCAGGAAATCACTATAAAACAGTGGATTCTTTAGAATAAGGGGTTTCTTTGTAGGGGTTGGTGAATCTAGCACAGACAATGAGAAATCATCCAAGATAATTGGGACTTTAGAGAAAGGCGCTCTTTGTTAGGTATGTGTGTCTGGTATAGATAAAGACTGTAAAAGGGAGCAATCAATGTCGAATCTTCATGAGGCAACCCACCAAGAGGAGGCACTGCACTGCTGCCAAGTACTTCTGTGGTCTTCAGTGCTGCCCAGCATACGTAGGACACCACC
>JADBJO010000435.1:555000-565000 GCA_016801955.1 Conus betulinus
AAAATTTTATTGGAGAATATACAATTTAAAACGAAATTGGTTACTTCTCTGTTTTTTTTAAATTTTACTCCAAGTTTTTACCCCAGAAGTATATTTGGGAGGAGTGGTGTCCAGCAATTAATTTGGACTGAATATTGAAAAACTATATATATATATATATATATATATATAATGCTGAACAATTAAGTTGTGGGTGAAAACAAGTGCAGGTTAACAATTCTTCCATCATTGTAATGACTTACAAAGATTTGAAATTTGAAGAAAGAAAAAGAAGATGAAGAAGAAAACGGGAAAATATATATTATAAATATGAAAACCCTTCACTAGATGCATGAGGGAACCATCGCATCCCTCTTGAAAGCAGATCTATATGTATTGCCCTGCTCCTAGGCCTCTCGTCCGCTGGATCGGACTCATCAGGGAGACACGGCTGATTGTGTCTGTGCTCTTGGCGTCAAATCGAGACACACCACAGTCCGTAATTCTGTAATATAATGTGTGTGTGTGTGTGTGTGTGTGTGTGTGTTCACATATACATTTAAACGCCTGTCCATCAACCCCTGTACCTGAGGTAAACAGGTTTGGGTCCGATAGTCGACAATTTTGTCGGACCAACGAAACTTGTTTTGTAATGTTTTATTTTGCGCCAATAGTTCGACACATCACGATTTCGACGTTTCGATAGTCCGACATAATGATACACCAACACATTTTTTTGTTAAACCACATTCGGGTATCATTGCTTTTTGCGACAGAGGAAGTGGGGTTAAATGCTGACTGACAAGAGAGAGAGAGAGAGAGAGAGAGAGAGAGAGAGAGAGATTTTACTTTCAATATGTGAGACTAACGGGAATTATAAAACTGGGTTGTGTGTCGGATTATCGAAACGAGTTGGAATTGTCGGAATCGTGGGGATGTCGGACTATCGCTGCTTTTTCTTACAGTGTCGGATTATCGAAACATCTGAACGTGGGGTGTCGGACTACCGATGTGTCGGACTATCGAAACGTCGGACTACCGGGCCCAGCCCAGGTAAACACAGGTACGCCAACACCGAGGACAATAACCTGGCGTTCGTTCCCGACTGTCATCCAGATACTGACGTCTCATATCCGGCAGGTAACCCGGCCGACCTCTGTGACCGTAAGTAGTGTGACTTCTTGGTCTCCTTTTGAACACCAGTTATGTATGCTTATAAACAAAATCTGTGCTTTGATCACACCAGCCACTCACTGTGTCATCTCCGGCTGTTGTCATGATCTATGTATGTGTGTATTGTTTATTTCTTCATTTGGATCATGAAAAAGCCAACGTGCTTTTAGCTAATAGAATGATCAGCATTGATGACCGTCCCTCGAAACCCATAATTAAGACATGGGACAACGGTGCGGCTGTATTGTAGAGAGTTAGTGTGTGCGTGTGTGTGTGTGTGTGTGTAGAGGCGCGCACGTTTGCGCGAGCTGGAGCTCACATGTATGTGAGTAGAGAGAGAGAGAGAGAGAGAGTCGAAAAAAAAATCCACGTTTTATGAGAAGAACTGGGTCAGGTCAGGCCAAGCCCTGCGCGCGCGCGCGCGCGCACACACACACACACACTCACACATACACACACACGCGCGCGCGCGCGCTCATGCACACACACACATCAAGCGCTAAGCAAGTGTGTGCGCGCACAAGCAGAGAGAGAAGAGGGGCAGGAAACTCGCGCGCGCACTCATGCACGGAACACACACACACACACACACACACACACCGAGAGAGAGAGAGACAGACTGAGAGAGACGAAGCCAAAGATAGGGAAGTGGGAGGCCAGGTAGGGAAGGGGGATTATTAACGAAAGAATGCTAATGAACTGTTTTTACAAAAGCCTTTTCCCTTCTGAGCATCGATCGGAGGGTTCGACAGGAATTAGCCGATAGGTAGGTAACTCACAAACATTCTTCTTGTGTAGCTAGCTAGCTAGCTAGCTAACAGAGAGATTTCCTTGCGCAAAATATCTGCCTCTCTCTCTCTCTCTCTCTCTCTCTCTCTCCTCCGCTTGCCTTATGTCACCCATAGAACGACCTCGCCGCGCCCTCGTGACCCACTTACCGGTCACTGACCTAGTTGCAGCCGTTCCCGACGTTCTTTTTTAGTTTCGTTCTTTCTTTTTTTTTTTTCCCCCCCTCTCTCGCAGTCTTCGGGTCGTGTGCTGGTTAAAAGTGGGCGGAGGAGGAGTGTGGTGGCATACATGCGAGAGCTAGGAGTGGTTTTGTAGGAAAAGGGGGAGGAGTGTTAGGAGAGAGAGGTGAAGGAGGAAGGGATCGGGGAGGCTGGAGGAAGAGGAAGAAAGTGGAGGAGGTGGTGGGCTGCTTTGCTTGACAACGGGGCGTACTTGTTTGCCAATGTTTTTTTCTTTTTTCTTTTTTTTTCTTTATATTGATCTCTGTTGTCATATTTCATTTCGTTTGAATACAGTATTTAGACGGTTGTAGGGGAAGAACGAAGACGCACATTACAGAATTGGAACAGGTGACGGAGTAAGGTCAATGGACTAAAAGGAGGAACACGAAACTGGAGGTGAGGGGGTGAGGGGTAAGTTTGTCTCTTTTTGTTTGCGTTGTTAGTTTACGGGATCTCCTTTCTGCATAAAAAACGAGGGCGATTGTTACATGGGATGGGTATGGTAATAATGTATATCTGACGGAGCAGTAAGGAAGCAGGACGGGAGGGTGGAGAAGGGGTAACGGGAGGGTTTGTGGGGGTGATGATGAGGGGTCGAGGTGGTGTTTATAAGAGAAAGAAACTTTTTTTTTTATTACAATGTTTTCCTCTTACCCGTCCTTTGAGACATATATCAATCCACAAATGTAAAGAATCACTGAATCAGTCTTAACGGCTACCAAAATTCCTGCCACATACACGCAAACACTTCTTCCAACCTGACCTCCCCCGCCCACCCACCCAGTCTGCTTCACCCCCCCACCCCACACACACACACACACACGAAACGCCCATGCGTATCCTACGCCAAAAGTGCACTCAAGCCAGCAGAGAAGAGCTGTGAACTGGCCTATTTTCTTGTTGCCTCCATAGTCACCCGCCTCAATGGACGTGTTGCGAAACGCCAGTATGGTGTCCTTGTTGCGTCAGTCTGTGCATGTTTATCGCAGGTCACAATCAGGATTGTAGCCACACCCACCGAAGTTGATTGATTATAGGGCAGGCCAGGGCAACCACTCCATGGGAATGGGAGGAGGGGAGCTAACACTAATACCATGTTATTACCACAGCCTGTTAAGATGGGCAGCGAAAATGGCAATTTTAATGTCAGGTTCCAACGGGACTTCAAAATCGTAAGGTGTGTTGACTTCATTGCCCTGCGTAGCCTCCTGGGAAGGGTAGTAATTTTCTGTCCGCTCTTTATGTGTGTGTGTGTGTGTGTGTGTGTGTGTGTGAGTGAGAGAGAGAGAGAGAGAGAGAGAGAGAGAGAGAGAGCAAAATTATTGGACCTTTTGCAAAGTTTTGAAAATTGTTTGTTCTGTCAATGGCTTGCATGTGATTAAATGTGTGAGTGTGTGTGTGTGTGTGTGTGTGTGTGTGTGTGTGTGTGTGAAACACTGAGAAAATGTTACGGAAAATAAGAAATGCTGTCTAAGGGGTTTTCACAAAACTTCTGTCAGTTTAATAGCTGGTGTTACATTTCTTGTTTGTAATTGTAACACTGCTACACTTCTTGTTTGCAATTGTAGATTGTTGTTGTTGCTTCCCATTCTGAGAAAAAAAAAAAAAAAGGTGCAAGAATGTGCAAGAATGTTATTTCGTCTGTGTATGATCTTGTGAAATGGAGTATCTCTGTATGTTTGACTTTTGTCTGTCTTGAAAATATCTTTTTCTTTTCTTTACCAAACACATTTTGTCAGACAGATTAATATGTTATAGAGAGTCTGCTACAATACATGACTGCTGTCAAAACTCGCCTGTACCTGTCGTTCACTGACAGAGCCAACAGTCTAAATGGAAAACTTTTTAATTTCTTTTTATGTTTGTTTTTTTTGTTTTTGAGCCACATACAGGCAGAGGACATTCAGCTGATCCCTTTGGGAACCATTTAGAGGAACATCTGGATCTGGACAGATCGCTGAAAGCGACCAGCGTTGGTCAAACTCAACATGACCTTGACATAGTAACTACCGACTAAAAAGATGAATACCGACGTTTCCTAACAATCATAAAGAAGTTGACAGAATTCGGCAAATCACGTGGACGACTCTGTGTGTGTGTGTGTGTGTGTGTGTGTGTGTGTGTGTGTGTGTGTGCAGATGAAAGTGTGTGTGTGTGTGTGCAGATGAAAAACAACAACAACAACAACAACAACAACAAAGGTTAAACTCTCTCATTTTTAATCCATCCACTTTTCCTTTAAAATCCACATCATTTTCAATACAAAGAAGATACGCGTTTTTATGGGTTACAAATAGAAAAGTAGATCGTCCGCCAGCACTCGGCCAGCCAGTATTCAGCGGCAAAGTCGTCAGAACTTGAAGCACGACGCACCTTCCATGGTAACCCTAGCTTTATTTCATGTAATCATACTGCTTCAGAAACTTTTTGTTCTGGTATTGTGTTGGTCTCAGTGTGAGTGAAAGCTGTTGATTATGGCCTTTTATTCGTGATGGTGATGTTCGCAGGTTTTTTTTCTGTAAACAAACTTTTAAGTATTTTTTAGATTGCTTCCGAGAGCAGTGTACATCACAGAAACAAACAAACAAACGAACAAACAAACAAGAACAACAGCAACAAGCCCATAGAACTTAATTTACATGTCCATACTTTACAACAACAAAACCTGCTCAATTGAATGAATACGAAGATTTAAAAAAAAAAAAAAAAAAAAGGAAGCAGAGAAAAAGAAGTCACAGTTCTATATACACACCAAACTTACAGTCCCCTTCCCCCCAAGCATTCGTCATTTAGGATCATAGCGCACAGAACAGGCCTTGTATGTCGATAATCGAGCTGGACAGTGTTTTCCCCAACAGCCTCATCACAACCTAAATTTGGCAGAGGAAGTACGCCGACTTTAAACACCAGTTCGCTTGTTAATTTATACAGTTATTATGTGTTGTTCCTACTGTATAGGTCATATATTCTTCTTGATGGGATAGTCGCCGCGAAAAAATTACAAGTTCATACTAAACTACCTGATTTAATATTCTTCTGTAAGAATGACTTTCTCCTTAAAGGGGAAAAAAAAGATAACGCAGAGTGAACGTCCTTTTACATTGCATTATAATTTTTTTTTTTAAATGATGGATCGGGAAAAAAATCCGACTCGCTTATCTCCCATTTCACTGTGCAGGGAGTATGGTGAGACAGGTGCGCGATGCACAATGTATCACGGTGTCCAGCTGGCCCTAGAGAGGCTGAAGTCTGCTGCACACACAGGTCAGGAAAATTTGAGCCGAATACTACAGGACAAGATGGGACTCATTTGAGAGGGTTCTGCCTTCCCCGGATAAGAACAAATCCCATGGCATCTGTGGGTCTGATGGAGTTCATACCCACGACCCCTCAGTCATCTGTATATGGCACACACTGTTAGTCCACACACACACACACACACACACACACACACACACACACACACACACTCTCTCTCTCTCTCTCTCTCTCTCTCTCTCTCTCTCACACACACACACACACACACACACACACACACACACACACACACAGAGGGAATCCACCCACTCATGCATGCATATATCTACAAACAAATATTGCCGCACTCGTGCGCACGTGCACGCAGTCATGCACGTACATATGACGATCGAGGCGGTGCAGATACGAAACACAGGTACACGAATACATACAGGGGTACACATAAGCAGATGTAGACGGAAAGGCAAACAGAAACACACATAGGACGGACAGAATGACTGAAAAAATAAGAGATAGACAGAAAGACTACACACACACACACACACACACACACACACACACACACACACACATGCGCGCGCGCGCGCCAGTGCGAGAACATTCTCTCACTGCACATGCGCTAACATGCGCTTGAACACAAATACATACCTGCACATGTTCAAGCATGCACTCATACTAACAGAGGAACATATGCCCATACATATACAGACACTCACACTCATGTGTGCGTGCGTGCGTGCCTGCGCTTTCGCAGCTACAAATATATACAAATACATGCCAAACCTAAAAACATCATCAGAGAGAGAGAGAGAGCGAGAGGAGAGAGAGAGAGAGACAGTCAGACAGAGACAACTCTGAACTCTAAATAAGCAATGAAGCAAGCGCGCGATCGCGGGCACACACACACACACACACACACACACACACACACACACACACACACACACACAGCACAGCACAGTCTAGTCAAGGATAGAGATTTTAAGCACAGCCTAACCTTCTAGTCTGTCTTGCGCTGCTAAAATATGCTTAGCAATGCGCATATTGGCCAAGGAGACCACATAGAACAAAAAAACAAAAAAACCAAAAACAAAACATGCCAACAGCTTGTAGCCTATAGCTGCTTTCTCGCACGCGCTACCATCTGTGCTCTTTAAACGCCCCACAGGTTTTAATCTCCATGTGTGTGTTGTGTGTGTGTGTGTGTGTGTGTGTGTGTGTGTGTGTGTGTGTGTGTGTGTGTTTGAGTGAGTGACTCTCAGTGATTAATGTCCGGTTAACGAAGTATATTAACGTCCAGAAAAGGCATTTATCAATAAAGCCAGACCATCTGTAACGATGCAGTTCATGCACGCGATCGTGTTCACAATTTGCAACGTGGAAATGACGCTAAATCCATCCCCGAGGTCCTCCAGCCCTGAAAATGACACGCCTTAGGCAAAGAAATTCGCCCAAACAGCAGTTTATAAACGAATTGTGATGACAAAGCAATAATTTCGAAATCATGAAGCTTTTGAAGAGTCTAACACGATTTTTTAGCAAGTGTTGAATTTCAGTTGAATTTGATAGATATGAACAGAGACGCTTACGCCCATAAAGTGCATTCCTTTGTTGTTATAGTCTACACCCCAGCTGACTATGAAATACATGTTTATTTTTCACAGAGTGTTAGGACTGACATGATGTCAGACATAAATACTTTACAGCGGACTCCATGAAAACCTTGTTCTGATATGTTCCTCCTGATTTGAATTTTGAATTCCTGAAAGAGACTTAGTGTTTTCGTCTGATCTAAGATTTTACGAAAGAAAGATTTTAAGTCCTTTTTTGTGTGTGTGTGTTTGAGAACGTTTTAAATATGTTGTAAAAATACAATCACCTCCTACCTCCCCTTCTCCAAAATGACTTCCGGGTAGGGTATTAGGCAGGGTAGACGGCAGTCCTAATAATGGCCCATAGCAGTTGGCTGGGCTATAAACAACGTGAGCCGAATTACGCTGACGGTTCAGGATATCAGTTTTAGTTCTAGTGTTGTCTAGCCGACCACATAGCTCCTTTAAGGACTGCATATAGCTCCTTTAAGGACTGCATATCACGTTAGGAGTAAAATGTAACATACAAAAATCAGTGTGTTAAATCACAAAAAAATGTATGTCAGTGTTGGCCTCAGTAAGCCAAGCGGGCTTTAATGTTATAATGATGCGATTGTCAGCACCACAACCACCTCATCTCCAACCACCTGGTTTATTCGGTCATATGCGGTCATCTGACCCCAAGAGCCGAATTCTACGGTCATTATTGAGTATCAACAGCGCTTCTGTATCCGAAGTCGCCTTTTTGGCAAGTCTGGCGTATCACTTTAAAACACTTGTTCGCCAGGGGCTATCTGTATTTGGCAAACAAAAGGAATCTCTTGATGTTTCACTGACTCGGAAAACCCCGTAAATGATTCGCCGCCTTGTGTAGCAACCTTGGGTCTGCCGTAGTTACGCACACTGAAAGGTTTTTAAACGGTCGAAGCGACAGCCATCCCATTCTTAAAGGGTTAATTGACTCCAGTGTCATATTTTAATGGGCACTTTGTAATCATGACGCGCATAATGTATCTTAACGGGAGCCTCAAATGTAAAGTGTCCATGTGAAATGTTAATCAGGGCGACATTTGCCACAACTCCTCGTTAGTTACCCAATTGTGTGACATGTGTTCACAATCTGACTTGGTGTAAAACTGAAATGAAACACTCGCAGTGGTCAAGAGCCGGTCGAAGTGACCGGGAGAGTCTGGTTTTAATATTCTGAGTTTTTGAGATGCCTGTTTTGGTCGGAACTAGTAGCGTTAAAATAATGAAGCTACAGAAAGTTCAATGCTAAAGATGGCAATGAGAAAAAAGAAACACGCGAAGGTGCTGGGGAGGACTAGCAGAGAAGCACTGTCTTCACCTGCCTTTAGAGCAGTCCTGTACCACCCTTGGAGGCCTGCGCTGTG
This sequence comes from Conus betulinus, assembly GCA_016801955.1. Taxonomy (NCBI): domain Eukaryota; kingdom Metazoa; phylum Mollusca; class Gastropoda; order Neogastropoda; family Conidae; genus Conus; species Conus betulinus. Next base: position 563,407 of record JADBJO010000435.1, read on the forward strand.
TTGACGATGGGTACAGGCACGCGCAGGACACGCCATTAAGATATCAAGGGACATAACTGCTCCTGAACAGAGGTAAATCAGTCTACTACCGGATGCAACTCATAACAGCCTTAAAGTAGCATCCCCATGGCAATGAGATGCTAGCTGTAATGTATAACTGATGAAGAGATAATAATCTGCAAGTTTGTGATTTGATAAAACGGCGAATTGTAAGTTAAATGATTTGATCAATTCAGATACACTAAAGGAAGGAGGTGTGTAACCTTAGATTTGGTAAAAATTGCAATTTGGCTTCCTTTTTACTCCTTGTGGGAAACGATTTCCATTCAGACAATTCTAGTATCATACGGAACAGAAACAGATCTGTTCTGCAGGTTCAGGCCAATGTCTTAAAAAGGTTGGGTTTTTTTTTTTTTTTTTTAAATCTGTTCCAACCTCTGCGCCACCTCAGAGCAGTGCATCCACGCCGCCCATTCCAACACACCCCGTCCACAGCCACAGCCCGGTCGGCCCCGCCGCAGCCCCGACACTCCACAGGGAGCAGTCAGTGTCAAGTCATCAAGAGGCAACCCACTGGAGGAGACACTGTACTGCTGCCGAGTCATTTCGGTGGTGTTCAGTGGCGCCTGTTCTGATCTAACATACGCAGGGACACTACCTACTAAGCCCCCTACTGATGACAATAATTGCTTAGTCGCGGAGCCGGCGTGAGTGAGCTCTCCCTCCAGAGGGCTCCACCAAGTCCATCCAACGACAGCCCCCATGGACTCGCCGATACGGTGACCCCGACGGAACCAAACCAAGGCCACAGACGTGGAGAGGACATCGAAATTGAGGTCACCATGAGAGCAGGGCATGAAGGGCCACAGAATTTGACTTTTTTTTTTTTTTATGCTGATCGATGAGAATGAGGATGATTAAGATGATCCGACGGATTTCCATTTCGATCTGAGACTACATGACAGGCTGTACTCTATGCTTCCTTTCATAATATATCCCGGCGTCAACCAGGCCCTAGAGACACGGGCACCTGAAGTGTTGGTCAGGAAATTTGAGCAACACTCTCAGAAACGCATCCATTAAGTGGATGAAACTCGACTGTGTGGTCCCAGTCTTCCCAACTGAGTCTGCAGCAAACTCAACTCTGGGTAGGAGCCAGTCGGGGCAGAAAAACCCACATGACTCTGATGGGATTCGAACCCACGACCTCCCAGCCGGGAGTCTGCGACGCTAACCACTTCGCCACGGCGGCTGGCATGTCTTAAAAAGTTGCCTCTCAGTGGTTCCTGTATTGTCTCAGACCTGCGGAAGAAAGAATCTGAAGTAATCTATTTACAAATAGAAAAAAAAAGAGTGATGGTAATTACCTCAAAGGTTTCTTTGTACCTATAATTAGTTAAAATGGTAAACCTTGATGAGATTTTAGTTGTTAGAGAAAACTACAAGACAGAACTGTTGCAAAATAACATGACTCTTATCTAAATAGCAGCGAAAAAACCCTTTAGTGTGTTGAATGAACATCTATATAGATTTTAGTTGTTAAAGAGAAAACTACAAGACAGAACTGTAGCAAAATAACGTGATTCCTATCCCA
>JADBJO010000435.1:567500-575000 GCA_016801955.1 Conus betulinus
AGTACTGACTGGGCCGGAGACGGATACATTGCTTCTCTGACATCCATAATCATGAACATTGATGCTCGTTGGGGACATACTGAACCCAATCTAAGGTGCAACAAATGCTACAAACCTAATGACAACAACTCAGAAGCACCAGATGGAATCCCACAGTTTCGGAAAAGCAGAGTTTCCATAGTTCTCTCTCTCTCTCTCTCTCTCTCTCTCTCTCTCTCTCTCTCTCTCCCGTATCTCCTGTTCGTTCCCTTTCTCTCCTTCGAGCTGAGGCACGCAGTGTGACGCGACCCAGTGAACTTTTGTGCGGGTCACGCTGTCAGTCCGGTGCAGATGACCTTCAACTGACGAGGCCAGCAGGAAAGTTGGAAAACAAGGATGGGACAAGGACTTCCTCCCCCTCTGGTAAGATGAACAACCACTGTCCTTCTCCATGACCTTCCCAAAGCTAAAAGTGTAAATAATGTGAGCACATACGCGTGCGCGCATGTGTATGTGTGCGAGCACGCGCGCGTGCATGTGTGGTTGAAGAAGAAAAGATGGAATACAAACTTCTATGCTAAAGAAATACTCCAGTGTTGTGGTTGAGGGGGTAAAAAAGGCAAAAAAATGTTTATGTTGCATAAGTTGTATTTGTGTCCTTTTGCGCACGTTCTATAGTCATGTAATACACCAAGGAAAAGCAAGCGAGGAAAGTTATTTTGCATAACTGTCCAGAGGTATAAAAACAAAATGTAAATCGTCTGAGGCTGCCCCAGCTGTACCCAACAGAAGTGAACGTTCCCCTCCCCCCCCCCCCCCCCCCCCCCAGGAGCTCGCCATTTCTGTTCCATCCTTTGCGGGTTGAATAAGCATGCGGCTGCCCGCTGTATGGCCTTGGAGATATTGATCCCAACCATTCACTCGATGACTTTTTCCTCCCCAGAAAAGCGAAGTTTTGCTAGGCATCCAATGCACCTACGCGCCATTCTTTCGCGCAGTCATCGGCGCTTCATGTGACAGCCCAGCAGCCAATCAGAAGAGACTGGCGTAGACTTTGCCGGCGGATGGCGCAGCAGCGGCGCCTTGACCTAGTTGCCTTTGTATGACCCTCTTTCCCTCCCTCTTCCCGCTATCATCCCTCGTCCTCCTCCTCCCTCCCCCCCCCCCCCCCCCCCCCCCTCCTCCAGCCTCCCGGCTCGGTGTATTGCCCAATAATCGTGCGAGTAAACAAGTTGGCTGCCAACTCGTGAGTCGTAACACTGTGTGGGTGGAGTGGCTTGGCAAGGTTGTTGACTGTTGTGTTATGCTAAATGAATTTTCAAAGAGATGTTGTTTACACGTATCATGCAGCATATAGAATTTTTGTTTTAATATATTGATCCCGTTATGTGGCAGGCTTTGGGTGTGGCTGTTTTTTGTGTTGGCTGTTTCCTATGACATTGCCGACTTTAATTTCACAATTAAAACCTGTACTTTGATTAAATGCTTGCTGCCAGCTGCTCCGAAAGGATGATCTCTCTCTCTCTCTCTCTCTCTCTGTGTTACCGCATAACTGTTGGTTGCTGCCCCTCTCTCCCTCCCCACCCCACCCCCCTGATACACAGCGTCTGCGCTCGATGCCACCTCCCCCACCCCTTCCTATCTCTCTCTCTCTCTGGGACTCACGTGTGTGTGTGTATGTGTGTGAAAATCACACCGGCTCCTTTGACGTATAACTGGTCACTAACGATATGTTCTTTTAGGCGACAGGAAGTAAATGGGCAGTGTTGGTGTTGTGCGTGAAGTCGCGTGCATATACTGAATTCGCCTGATCTGAACCACCAGTTAACTTGCTCCATCGATGATTAGAAAAAGACGAAAACTCTTTGTTGTTGTAACTGAAATCGATCAGCGCTTGATTTTCTAATGAGGCAGGAAACAGTAGAAAGCGTTCCGTTATAATCGGAACATGTAGGAGCAGGAACATGAATACGTATTGATGACGTTAATAACGGACGCCGTCCTGTGTCGCCTATGATTTTACGCGTCTTACGTCATGAGTCTCAATGGATCCTTGCTGTTTTGTACAGGAACAGGGCCTTGCCGTCCGTTGTGGGTTTCCGGGGACCCTTGCTCCATCTGAAGGAATAAAACTTTGCCGTTGATCGTTTGTTTGCTTGCCCCTGTGTTTGTCAACAAAAACAATTTTGGATGAGGATGCCGGAGAAGACGTTACTGTCGAAGTCATACAATTTTGTGGAGGTTATCAAGCGGAAAGCAACCACTGTCAATTAATACCAATTAAGATTTGAAAAAATGTTAAAACAGTTCACAGGACTGCAGAGCTAGACTATGCACACACAGGAAGTTTTGTTGCCCTCTCTCTCCCCCCTGTGTGTGTGTGTGTGTGTGTGTGTGTGTGTACGCAGTAGCTTATCTGTCTCTCCACATCAGTGTGTCTATCTCAAAAGACACGTTTCTGTTTTGTTGGTTTTCTTTTTCTTCCTTTTTTATGTAAATCAGTAATTTGATCAAGTCAACACATGTTGAAGTCTGCGATCACTGTGATCTACACTGCACAACAACTCGTGTCGTGACGGACCAGCCATCAAGAAATCAAGCTGAATCATCAGGACCATGCTGGGTGAAATGTCAGGGACATCCTGTTTGGGTCAAATTAACCGACGGTGATATCACAGATCAATGGTTTGGGTGGCAACGTAATCTAGCCTAGCTCACAAGATCTCAGAATCGTCCCTGGGTTCAAGGTTCGAGGTTCAATTCTTTGAACAGTGTTTTTTTTGGTTTCTCGGAAAAGTTTCAACACCGGTTGATATTCTGTTTTATCCCAGCTATTCTTTGTGATCATGTCAGAACTGAACACCTGGACTGACTCTTTCGGGGATGTTATTTTGCGTCGTCTCTCTTCAAAACTAGGAAAACCTCTGTGTATGGTAAATGTTGCCCATTGTGAGACTGAGGACAGGGCACTCCAGACTCCAACACCACATGTTCACAAAATTCCACATGGGTGAGTCTTCGAGGTGTCCATGCCGTACACCCCCAATGAGTGTGGAGCACTTCCTGCAGGACTGACCGACACATCAAAAGCTAAGAGCAGAAGTGCAGAGCAGAGACCTGGCCTGCTGACATATCGCTGAGGGAGAAGCTTTGTAGATCTCTGGAGGGCCTCCACCGCACAACAGCCTTCGTCAGTACCTCTGGGGTTCCTGTCTGAGTATACGAAAAAAAAGAAGAAGAAGAAGAAGAAATAAATGTTACATACCTTTCGGCGATAGGATCCAAAGCTGCTTTAAGCCAATAGGTGTTGATTACTTGACTTTTTGATGGAGTTTGATGAACTTCAAAAGAGCCATCAAAGATTAGTTCACCTCAGTGTAAACTAGTTGTCAAATGGCTCCTCTTCTTTTTAGGATAGCGTAAAAGCTTTATCGTCTCCAAAAAGTGAGATTACTTCAGGTGCAACTGTTATCACATAAACATGAATGGACAGAACATCAAATGTCTATGAACTCAAATGTATATGAACTCAAATATAAATGATTCGCAAAAGGTTCAACAGATAGACATACATCATGTCATAAAAGTACGTCTAAAATGTTCAGCTCAGAAGATTACTACCATTAAGAATAGAATCAAAAAGCTTTAAAAAAAAAATTTTAAAAAAAAAAGCAGTGGCAAATGCAAATTACAACGTAGCGATCAGAAGAAAACTACGCTCAAGATGGCGCGAACTAGTCGACAGTGTTGGTGACCAGGCGGGCAAACACACACACACATACGCACACGCACAGACGCGCGTGCGCGCACGCACGCACACACACACACACACACACACACACACACACACACACACACACACACACACACACACACACACACACACACACACACACGAGATATTCATTTTTCAGTTCTCGGTTCGTTTGAGAACACATTTGGAATTTTTAAGTGAAAATAAAACAACAATGATCAAAACAGCTCGGAAAATCTCATGAAGTTGCTTAACTATGGCAATATTTGAGAGCACTTCTGAACAGATATGTAAAGATAAGAAACATGATTTTAAAAGAAACAATTGATAAAGTATTTTAGAGGTACGTTTGATATATTTTTCCCTTTACTCCTTGATTCACCGCCTGGGGAGAATGTTAAAGGTGAGGATCTGGGAAGTTGTAATGATTGAGAGACGAAAACTTAAACATTTACAAAGTAGCCGACACTTCTGTCAAGGATATAGCCAAATGACCTCTCATACAAACAACAACAACAACAAAAAAAAACACGTCGGATTTTCTCAGAGAATTTAAATGTTAAAGTCACTCAAGTCAACGAACAGACTTGCTCCAAACTTCGCACAACAGAAAACAAATATGCCTGTTGTTACATAAGGGCTTGAGACCAACCATAGAGATAAGTGTTGTACAGTGCAGTAGACCAACCATGGAGCTAAGTGTTGTACAGCGCAGTAGACCAACCATGGAGCTAAGTGTTGTACAGTGAGTACACCAACCATAGAGACAAGTGTTGTACAGTGCAGTAGACCAATCATAGAGATAAGTGTGTACCGTGCAGAAGACCAACCATGGAGCTAAGTGTTGTACAGTGCATATGTTTAAAAAAAAAAAAAAAAGCCATTTTTTTTTTTTTTTTTTCCGAACTTCAAAAAAAAAAACATTGTCTGGTTTGGAATACTGTTACTACAGTGCTTTATATCCCAAACCCAAACTATGTTGAGCCGTTTTGCAAAGATGTTTTTACTTTGATAATTGAATAAGCATAAAATATTCACCATATATTTCTAAGATGAGATTTTCTATAACATTTTATTCCAGTACATGTAACGGGATTGTGATTTTGTTTTCTGAACTCATTCGTCTGCAGCCTGTCTGACATGGTATTCACTTTTTATTATATTTTTCTAAACTGTCTAAACAGTGAAACTTTTTTTTTCTGATAGTCTGATACTGACATTATTTCTGCTACTACTACTCCTCCTGTTGCTGCTGCTCTGCAGTAGTGCTTTTGCTACATGTTTTTACAGTTCAGTGTTTATGTTGATGAAATTTTACCGACTTTTGTGCGAATTTGAAACTGTATTGATCAAAGTTGTTAGTATTTCGTTGTGGATTTGAGAACCTGTGGAACTCTCTCTCTCTCTCTCTCTCTCTCTCTCTCTCTCTCTCTCTCTCTCTCTCTCTCTCTCTCTCTCTCTCTCGCTCTCGCTCGCTTCTGTTAGTCAACTTTTGTTCAGTTTCAATGATAATACCGTGAATATCTCAAATGAGACACACAAAAAACAACACCTACACATGAGGGAAAGAGAATCACGTGTTACAAGTATACACAAACACAGCCCTCACCCATGACGGGATAGAGAGTTCTTCAACCCAAAGCTAAATTATTCCTTTAGAGATAGAGAGTTTGTTTCATAGGAATTATCACGACTGTCAATAACTGATGATGACAAATTTCGTAGCTTTTTCATGGAAAATAGGGCTAGAAGGGAAGCTGCACATCTTTCTCACTGCTATCAACAGAAAGCCAAGTCAAATACCTTACATAATCACATCCGATTCGTGGAGCAAAGCCGCTCCCGTAACATCGTTGTCAGAGTTAGCCAGTGAACCAATTGGACACGAAAGAAGCAAAGAGGGGGTGGGTTGGCGGGAGGGGGGGGGGGGGGCTAATTCGGTTCTTCTTCTAAGCTGAACCCTTCGTAAGTTCGACTCAGTGACGCATCTTGGTGTAAAATCTCTGATCAAAGTGACGGTGCGGTAATTATGCCAGTGCTGGAAACAGCCTTTCCTGGGGAAAGGTGACGATTCATCTCTGATCAAAGTGACAGTGCGGAAATTATGCCAGTGCTGGAGACAACCTTTCCTGGGAAAGATAACGATTAGCGATAGGATCCATGGCGTGAGCACGGTACATACTATCAGTAACCAACTGAAGAGATGTTAAAACTTGCTTTCCTGAAAATCATTGCAGTATAGGCATGGAACGAAAGCCCTCAAAATACATCATTTTAAGATACACTCCGAACACAAGTCACTGGAGAGGCTACTCAATATTCGCCTTTAAATTGAATGTGTGTGTGTGTGTGTGTGTGTGTGTGTGTGTGTGTGTGTGTGTGTGTGTGTGAGTGCGTGCGTGCGTGCGTGCGTGCGTGTGTGTGTGTGTGTGTGTGTGTGTGTGTGTGTGTGTGTGTGTGTGTGTGAGGAATTTGCCACTATGTCAATACAGTTTAGACGAACGAAAGTTGATTTAACTATCTAGCATGTCTTTGTTTTTTATGCAATGTTTTACACCCCAATTCCTGAACTTCAGCCCCTCCCCCCAACCCCCATCTCCCCGCATCTCCACCCTTCCATCCCTCCTTGTAATCATTTTATCACTCTTCCTCTACTATTCTAACTTCTTGAAATGGGGACTCTTTGGAATAGGAAAATTGAATCTTTGGACACTGTGAATCGGATTCTGATTTCATTTGCCATAGAAGACGCCAATTTCACCCCCCCCCCCCCCCCCACCCTTGCCGTCTATCCCTCCCCCCTCCATCCATCCCCCCACCCTCACCCCCACCCCCGCAAAAAAAAAAGACAAAAAGAAAAAGGAAAGAGTTAAGCGAGAGTTAAGGAGGGAAGGGGGTGGGGGGGGTAAAAAAAAAAAGATCCCAAGACAGACAGAAAATAACGCTGGAAATATGTCAAAATGTCAGCAGCGATAGGCTTAGCACCGGTGGGAGCGAGCTTTCTTGTACGTGGTTACTGATAACTGTTCCTAGTACTGAACTTCCTTGTAAACTGGGCCAGCAGGAGGCAGTGACCTTACTTTGTACCGCTAAGTCGCTTTTAGTCTTCATGCCTTTAAAAAGAAAAATAAATAGGAAGGGGAGAGTGGTGGGAGGGAGGAGGGGAGGGATGGGACGCCAGTTTACTGACGCACATAGCGTGTGAAATTTGGCTGAAGTCCATTGCACTGTGTGTGTGTGTGTGTGTGTGTGTGTGTGTGTGTGTGCTTGCGCGGTGGTTTCTGTCCCCCTCCCCCTCTTCTTCCCACTCCCATCCCCATCGTGATCAGGGCTGTCATATTATGGGACAAAAGCATCTTTGTCTATGGTGACGATATTGATGCAACGAAGAGAAACCTGTAAGAGAGAGACAGAGAGAGAGAGAGAGAGCACACGCGTCAAGTCAGGTCATGTTTATAGCCTAGCTGAGCGTGGAGGCGATATGAGGGCTGCGCGCATGTACCCGCGCACGCACGCACGCACGCACGCACACACACACACACACACACACACACACACACACACACACACACACTCTCTCTCTCTCTCTCTCTCTCTCTCTCTCACATATGGTTATGTGAGAGAGAGAGACAGACAGACAGCACGCATATGGAAACGTTCACACGCACGTATGCCCTCACATACTTAATACACTTATTCATACGTACACATCTCTCTCTCTCTCTCTCTCTCTCTCTCTCTCTCTCTCTCTCTCTCTCTCTCTCTGT
>JADBJO010000435.1:582500-625000 GCA_016801955.1 Conus betulinus
CCTGCCCTCCTGCCCCTCTGTCTCCGCTCATACCTTGGCCTTTAACTGCGCTATTCTGAAATCTGACACACCATCGGTGACTTACATTTGACCCCTAAATGATGATTATTACGGAAACGTGGCATGACACTGTCTGTGTCCGCGTGCCGTAATGCCCACCTCTTACTGCACAGTGATCCACACATATGTCAAAGGTTAGACAGCCTAATTCACCCGTGCGGTTCCGCGTAGACAGCTATCCCCCCCCCCCCCCCCCCCCCCTCCCCCCTTTCTTCGCCCCCGGCAAGTTAACTGGGTTACTGAGACAGCACTGTCATTGCTATGACCACAAGGTGGTCGGGGTCACAGGCTGTCGGGCGCCACGTCATTGCCTCAGCGAATCTGACCGTGACCTCACTCACCATCATCACAGCATCGTCCCCCTGACCACCAGCCCCGCTCACTCACGTCTCTCCCTCGCCGCTGCCTTCGACCTCATCACCATCCGGACTTCAACAGCGATCAGTAAATCGAAGGGAGGGTCGGATGTTGGCTGAGAGGTTTAAACCTCTGAAGGAGGGTGAGGGTTGAGTAAGGGGTTATATGGAAGATCGATCTATCTGTCTATCTATCGATCTATCTATCTATCTATCAATCTATCTATCTATCTGTTCGTATTACACACACACACACACACACACACACACACACACACACACGCGCGCGCGCGCGCATACACACACACACACACACACACACTGGCACACACATACACATATGCCCTCTCTCTCTCTCTCTCTCTCTTTCTTTCTCTCTCTTTTCATTTTGTATATACTTGTTAACGTATGTATGATTGGTGATGGTGGATTGTTAGCCAGAAAGACTGAACTATCTTTTCGCCACTGTCAGTCGACAGGCAATAAAGAATTATGATCAATAACAGACTGATTTTGGTTATCTACCATTATCTCTTTTCTTTCTGCAACATAATCCGCTGTACTGAAATTCTCTTGTTTTCCAATACAGCCCTTCGCTAGAAGCTTTGGGAAGCCAGTACACCATCAGCGGTGATGACAACACCCACTGTGTGGAGTGTGTCGTGATTCTGGCACCATGGATAGATGATCAAACGGTCGGCATCGCCGGGCATTGGCATGACTCAGCTGGGAGCTGACACTTCAGCACAGCCAGGCACAAGTAATGGTGTTTATTGCCCAGCCAATGGGCCGGGGTCGCACCAGGCTGCCAGGCGCCGAAAAAAAAAAAAAAAAGAAAAGAAGAAGAAGAAGAAGAAGAAGAAGAAGAAGAAGATGAAAAGGCTCTCTCCACAAGAAATGTAATGAATCCCACATGACGTCATAGAAATTTAATGTGTCCACTTGACTGTCCCCTACTCCCATTTGCTTTTTCTTTCTTAACTGATCTCTCTGTCTGTCTGACAGTCTGTCTGTCTCTCCCTCTCTTTAGTAGCTGCACAGTCGTTACTATAATAGCACAATAGCAGGAAAGTTGTGATTCTGCACTGTCCCATTTTTCCTCTTTCCTCCCCATTCATGCCTGACAATATGCATTAACCTGTGCAATTCAGAGAAGAAAGGATTTGCACCGTTTTCTTCATGGTAACGTCGGGCCCTCGTTTTAGTTTCTCATCTGTCCCTTGGTAACTGCCTCGAGAACTTTTTTATTCTCTCAAATGCTTCTTAGAAATATGGCAAGATATTGCGTTAAACACTGCTGCCGTAACTGCAAGTTACTGCGAACACTAGCTGGTCATGGAGGGGATATAGAAAAAGTGTTCAGAACAAATGTTCTCTCTCTCTCTCTCTCTCTCTCTCTCTCTCTCTCTCTCTCTAGCTTGCTTGCTAACTGACGTCAGGCTTTAAATATGTACCTTTTTTCAAAGCTAAAGAGTGTCTTAGTACCATGTAAATCAATGATGTTGCGTTTCGGAAATATTTTCGAACGCTACAGTCGTTTACTGAAACAGACGCCTGACGTTTGAAATACCTCTCTCTCTGTGTCTGTCTGTCTGTCTCTCTGTCTGTCTGTCTGTCTGTCTCTCTCTCTCTCTCTCAAAAGACTCGTAGCTCGGCGAAAAACAAACTGCTTTTGTCAAGGACGCCACCTCCCCCTTTTGGCTCCCATCTCGCCACCTCCTCTCCACGTGAAGAAAGCAAAACAAAGCAGAGAAGTAACCGAACTGGTAAGATGAATACCTACTGGCATGGTGGAATGAAAAGACGGAAAGAAAAAGGAAGAAGGGAAGGGGGTTGGTATGGGGAACAGGTGAACGATAATTACCGTTACTGATATCTTTATGAAGGCGTTACTCAAACGTTATGAACACATTTTTGTGGGAAATTTAAGAATCAAAAACAAACAAACAAAAAAGCTATATAGTTTCTTTCGTTTAGTTGAAATATTTTGGTATTTTCTTTATCTTTACAAAAAAAAAAAAGAAAAGAAAAAAGGACTCTTTGCGTTCTACTTACTCTTTTTTCAACAGCAACAAAAAATATTTAAAGACAGTTACTCACTACAGCTTTGTATCTTTCGTCAATATCGTTTGCATCAGTTTTTTTTTTTCCCTTTATTTTTGTAAAATAAACTTTTATAAACGTGCACCGACCCAAGTCACTCAGCGAGACATTCGGCGCTGACGAATTCCTCTGGATGGAGGCCGAAAGTTTCGCTTCGGCAAACTATTCCTGTGTGAAAAGGTAGAAGAGACTGTGTTTAATCATAAACTTTTACATCATCTGTTTTTATTACACTGTGCATCATGGAGCAGCTGCTGGGCTTTCTTTTGAGCTTTAATTTCATGTTGCATTTGGATAGCCCTCCTGTTCTTTCACGTTTTTCTTTTTCTTATCCCACGTGCATTCAGTTATGTGAATATTGTGTCGCTATTGTCATAATAACAAGAAGCTGTCGACCCCCCCCCCCCCCCCCCCCCCCCGCTCCCCACTTTCCTCAGACACTCACAACCCTCCTTCCCCTCCCCTTCTTATGAAAAAAAAAAAAAAGGTAAAAGAAATTTATAAATCAGTGTTTTCAAAAAAAAAAAAAAAAAAAAAAAAAAAAGGAGAGAAAATCTTATCCATTTTAGTGTCATAACTCTCTCCCTCGATCTCTCTGTGCAAGGGCGTGCGTGCATGCAGTGCTCACGCGCGAAGTGTGTGTGTGTGTGTGTGTGTGTATGTGTGTGTGAACTGAGCCAGTGCACGCGCGAGTTTGTGCGTGCTTGTGCGTTAAAATATGTGTGCCTGCATGCGTGAGCGTAGAGAGGCGCTAGAGCGTACATCCAATGATTACTATCATTGACACTTTTTTTTTTTTTTTTTTTTTATTCGTGGGAGACGACAGTGTCGAATTAACTTGGCTATACACAAATCGCCCAGCAATGTAACATCAAATGCGAGAGGAACCTCTCAAGACCAGGTGAACCTCTGACCGTTCACTGCCCCGCGGGCTATCATTAATTTTTCTTCTTTTTTTCTTTTTAAAGTCTGAGAGGTGAATGGTGAGATTTAACTTCCTCTTAGCCCGAGCCCAAGTCCAGTTCGTACCAGATAGAAGACTGCCCGGGGGTCATTGAAAGTCTCTCAGCCGGCAGTTTTAATCGTAACGCCTTTGTCGTGAGGTTTTGTTGTGTATGTTATTAATTACACGCGGTACCTGCTCGACCACTTTCATCCCCTACCCAAGGTCCTCGTCACACTGGGTGGAGGATGAGAGAAGAATTGTGGAGCTGGATATGTATGATGTGTGTGGGGGGGGGGGGGGGGGGGGGGGGGGGAAGGAGCGGGAATGGATGGTGGACGAGATGGTAAGTGCTGCTGCATCATTGTGAAGTGACGAAATTGTTCATCAGACACTCACGTGCACGACCGCTGTCGACCTCTCTTGGTGACTCGGCTAGAAGACTTGCATTATGACCCACCAGTGAGAGTGGATTGCGACAGACGCCGCTGGCGAGTCCATCGTTCCATGCTGTCCTCACCGTTGGTCGTGTCGAGTGCCGCATGACTTGTTATCAGCACAGGGCAGGACAGGAAATCCGCGTGGTATGCTTCATAAAAATGTAAATCAGAATGAGTGCGTCGGGTCAGTTTGTAGGCTACATGTGCGCTTGAACTTTGCGTGACCTTGTCCCACACTCTGTTCTTTGTAGACTCTCTCTCTCTCTCTCTCTCTCTCTCTCTCTCTCGTGTACCCCTTGCATACAGGCCGGTGGCCTTACAGTAAAACATTTCGGATCTCTCTCTCTCTCTCTCTCTCTCTCTCTCTCTCTCTCTCTCTCACACACACACACACACACACACACACACAACACACACACACACAACAACAACAACAACAACAACAGCAACAACGTCGACTACGACGACGACAACAGCAACAACAACAATCTCCAGCTTCAAGTTTAATTAGTCTATTGACTCTGTTAACAACGTGAAGGATATAAGCTCAGTGACACATAACCAGGATCATATGAATGAAAAAAAAAAGAAAAGAACTCTCTCTCTCTCTCTCTCTCTCTCTCTCTCTCACACACACACACACACACACACACAGGCTCGCGTGGTTTTATTTCTGAACTGTTCACTCACAAACGGTGAGAAGGTTTGATCACCAAATGTGCCTTAGTGAAAAGTCAACATGATTTCGGTGGTTGCAAAGTGAGACGACTGCAATAAACAAGTTTTTTTTTTTTTTTTTTTTTTTTTTTGTAAGTACTGTATCCGCAAACATGAACAAACGAATCACAAGGCAAAACACGACGCGTTTCGACCTCTTAGGTTTTCTTCAGGCAGTATAAACAACACTCAGGACAATGAAAATGAAGAACGAGCAACATGAGTGTTGTTTATTTTCCCTGAGAAAACCTAAGAGGTCGAAACACGTCGTGCTATGTCTTGTGATTCGTTTGTTCATGTTTGGCGGATAGAGTACTTTAAAAAATAAAGAATAATTTATGAGATGGTTTCGTTGAATCTCTTTATGCCTTTATTTTATTGGGATGTTTTTGTTGTGGTTATTGTTATTGTTATTTGCATTCATTTATCTGTTTTCATTCTTCGGCCGCTTCTTGCTACTCCGTTATAATTGCAAAATTCCTGATCATGCATTCCACTCCTCATCTACCCCAACTCGTCCTCGTATTCCCATTGTGTTTGTTCCAACAAGTTACTTTTCACAGGTCAGATCAGATCTTGTCCAATATGAATCAGAGTGGCGAACCATAGATCGGTTTCTATACATCTGCGTTTAGTTTACATTACTTTGGGATGTTTATGGCACAGAAGAAACACATTTTTCTTGCAAGGGGCAAGAGACAGAGTGGAGAGCGGTGCTTCATATACAACACTGATGCTTTGGTTGTTGATGTTTTGTGCACATTGTTATTGTTTTGCTTTGTGTGTGTGTGTGTGGTGTCTTGATTGGTTCTTGACATCTATTTTGCAGAGCTACATTTCTTGGCAGATGATGGTCGTTACTGTGATGGACATTTCCTGTTGCATAATTATCTTTAATATAATGTATTGGATTGTTTTTGTTTCTATTGTTTTCTTTAAAATTTTATCCTTTTTTGCATTCCTTACCGTTCATTCGTAGATTTTACGTTTGTTTTTTTCTATCGTCCTGGCGGAGATTTTTTGCATTACTTTTTCCCGTCCTTATTGAATGAATCCCCCACCCCTTAAAAATAATCATCTATGGCAAAGACAGATTTTAAGAACTCTGTTTTCGATGTTAATGGATTGAGTGATGACAGCAAAAGAAGAGGCGTGTTCTATTTCTTATGACAAGATATTCATTTTCACCAAGATTTTCATTTGCTCCTAAAAGAAAATCTTGAAAAAAAACTACATAAGGCTAGTTGGACATATAGTTTGTTGTTGGCCGGGGCTGAGTCGAAAAAAAAAAACAACAACAAAAAACAAAAACAAAAACCTGTGTTGCTATATTGTTTTGATATGCCCTGTGGGTTGGGCATAGAATAGACCCACTGCCCTGCCATGCATGTCGTAAGAGACGACTAAGGCAGGACCCACCTCGCCCGGAGGATAAAGGGTTTGCGCAGGACTAACAACCCTACCTGTAAAAAAGACCAGTTACAGAAGCATCGACGACAATGAACCAAAACATTAACCTGGGCAAGGAAGGGTTCCATCCCGGAGACTTATGACAGGGTACAGTGAAAGACGAAAGGAAGTTGCAAGGCTGACTCCCCTTCTAACACCCAACTCAACGACGAGAGTAGCCACATGGAACATCAGGACGATGTACGAAACAGGAAAAACCATCCAAGTTGCAAGAGAGATGAAAAACTACAAGATCGGAGTGTTAGGACTGACTGAGACAAAGTGGCTACAGTCAGGACAGCTGAGACTTTCATCTGGAGAACAGCTGCTGTACTCAGGACACGCAGAGGATGCAGCCCCCCACACTAAGGGTGTGGCCCTGATGCTGGCACCGGAGGCATAGGGGGCACTCATCGGATGGGAACTTGTCAACTCCCGCATCATCACAGCCATGTTTACCACGAAGAAGAATGACATCAGGTTGAACATCATCTAGTGCTATGCTCCCACCAATGATGCGGAAGAAGAGAAGAAAGATGACTTCTACCAGCAGCTACAGACAGTGATAGACAGAAGAGGAGCAAAGGACATAACCATACTGATGGGAGATTTCAACGCCAAGATTGGAACGGACAACACAGGCTACGAGGACATCATGGAGACACACGGACTGGGACAGATGAATGAGAATGGTGAGCGCTTTGCAGACCTGTGCGCCCTGAACCAGCTGGTGATAGGAGGAAGCATCTTCCCACACAAGCGCATCCACAAGGCCACATGGAGATCCCTGAGTCACGTCACAGAGAACCAGATTGACCACATCTGCATTAGCCGCAAGTTCAGGAGATCATGGGGATGTACGATTGCTGAGAGGTGCTGACGTGTCATCAGACAACCACCTTCTTTTAACAACAGTGAGACTTCGCCTCAAGAGATTCACCAACGTCAACAACACACGGACAAGGTACAATGTCGGACTGCTCAGAAACAGGGACACACAAGCAGCATTTCAGATCAGCCTTTCCAACAGGTTCCAGCCGCTACAAGAGCTGACAGAAGATGGTGAGACGGATATCGAAACACAGTGGGAACACTGCAAGAAGCTCTGGCATGACACATGTGAAGAGATCCTTGGCAAGAAGAAGACCCAGCACAAGGAATGGATCTCTGCCGACACCATCCACACGCTGGAAACAAGGAGAGAGAAGAAAACTACGCTGAACACGAGCCGAACAAGAGCAGATAAGGCAAAGGCACAGGAAGAGCACACAGCAGCGAACAGAGAAGTAAAGAGGAACATCAAGAAGGACAAGAGGGACTACTTTGACGACCTGGCCAGTCAAGCAGAGGCAGGAGCCGGACAAGGGAACCTGAAGGATCTGTACCTGGTGACCAAGAAGCTGATTGGCAAGTTCCAGCAGACAAACAAGCCAGTGAAGGACAAGAATGGAAACCCACTGACAACAACCGAGGAACAGCTGAAACGATGGGCAGAACACTTCAAGGAGCTGCTGAACCGCCCCGCCCCTGACGCACCACCAGACATCCCACCCGCGGAGTCAGAACTGCCCATCAGTTGCGACAAAACCTTCAAAGGCAGAGATCAAGAAGACCATCATGACTCTGAAAAATGGGAAGGCTGCAGGGCCGGACGAGATACCAGCAGAAGCCATCAAAGCGGACATAGAGACAGCTGTCAACATGCTATACAGCCTCTTCAGCAAGATCTGGGAGAAGGAGGAGGTAACGGCCCAGTGGAAAGAAGGAATCATCATCAAGCTGCCAAAGAAGGGAGACCCCAGGGACTGCAGCAATTACCGAGGGATTATGCTCCTGTCAATGCCAGGCAGGCACCTCAACAGGGTTCTACTGGAGAGGATGAAGAAGACTGTTGACCCCAAGCTCCGAGACCAGCAGACAGGCTTCCGGCAGAACAAATCATGTGCCGACCAGATCGCCAGCCTGCGCATCATCGTGGAGCAGTCGCTGGAGTGGAACTCCCCCCCTCTACATGAACTTCATAGATTATGAGAAGGCCTTCGACAATGTGGACAGAGAGACGCTGTGGAAGCTACTGAGGCATTACGAAGTCCCCGAGAAGATCATTTCCCTCATCCGGTGCACCTACCAGGACATGAACTGCAGGATTGCCCACGCCGGCCAGCTGTCCGAAAGTTTCGAGGTGAAGACCGGAGTTCGGCAGGGGTGCCTGCTGTCGCCGTTCCTCTTCCTCCTGGTCATTGACTGGATCATGAAGACCACTACAACAGGCAGGAACAACGTATACAGTGGACACTCTGGACGCAGCTGGAGGACGTCGACTTCGCTGACGACCTGGCGCTCCTGTCACACAGCCACAGCCAGATGCAGGACAAGACCTCGCCTGGAGACCACATCAGCCGGGACAAGGCTCAAGATCAACAGGAAGAAGACCGAGCTGATGAAAATCAACACCACTGCCAGCACATCAGTCACAGTTGGTGAAGAGCCCATCAGGGAGGTGGAGTCTTTCGTCTACCTGGGAAGCGTGGTTGACCAACAGGGAGGCACGGACCGAGACATCACAGCCAGAATCGGCAAGGCAAGAGCAGCTTTCGTCATGTGCAAGAACATCTGGGCATCTGGAGAAATCAGCATTAGAACCAAATTCCGCATCTTCAATTCAAATGTGAAGTCAGTTGTGCTCTACGGATGCGAGACACGGCGGACAACACACAGACGATGCAACAAAAGATTCAGACATTCTTCAACACCTGTCTGAGGCACATCTTCAAAATCCGATGGCTAGAGAAGATCCGAAACGAAGATCTGTGGGAGCATGCGGGACAGGAACCAGTGGCCAAGCAGATACTGCGAAGGAAGTGGGGCTGGATCGGACACTCCCTCAGGAAGCCAGCGTCCAGCACCACACGCTAAGCCCTGACCTGGAACCCGCAGGGAAAGAGGAAGAGAGGCCGGCCTCGCAACAGCTGGAGGCGAGATACTGAGGCAGAGCTGAAACAACAAGGGACCAACTGGACTGGAATGACCAGAACAGCCCAGAACAGAGTGCGATGGCGAAGGGTCGTCGATGGCCTATGCTCCACTGGGAGTGATGGGCATGAATGAATGAATGATATTGTTTGATAATATGTTTTAATATAAGCTGCATGGTAGATATAACAAGAGATCTCCATTTATTCTCATGGACATAGAATTTTACAATAAACGGGTTACAGTGGTCTGGACCAAGTAACGATGATAACTCTGACTTCTCTAATGTACTTTGCATGTCTTACAGAACAGTCTGGAAATGAACTTGTCATTTTTGGGGGTGGGATGGGGTGGGGGCCGGCGATTGGGATTGCATATTGAATATGAAATTAGAAATTAGATACACGTAATTATGTACGTATTGTTCATCGCCAAGTATTCGAGGTAAAATAAAGGAAATGATGACTAGCTTTGATCTCTTTGATAGTTGTAGAGGAACGATATCCTCCCTCAAAGGGTAATACACTTAGCATCGTTTTATCAGAACCAGTTAGGGTCGACCTGACTACTTTTCAATTTCCCAAGATATTCTTCCAGTAGTAAATCGAATTATCATTAGCGTCGGCCCAGGTCAGATCACTCTCTAGTAAGTTTAGATTTTAAAAAAAGAGAGCAGTTTCAAAGAGGGCCTTTGGGAAATTTAATAACTCCCAACTGCAAGATGAAATATGTATATAGTAAGTTTAGCTTTAAAAAAGACAGCAGTTCAAACGAAACAGAGAGATTTGGAATTTATAACTCCCTATTGTGAATTAAATTCTATAAAGTAAATTTAGTTATAAAAGAGAGAGAGGGAGAGCAATTCCAAAGAGACAGAGAGTTTGGAAATTAAATAACTCCCCTCTGCGAGATAAAATGGTCATAGTAAGTTAGCGAGAGAGAGAGAGAGAGAGAGAGAGAGAGAGAGAGAGAGAGAGAGAGAGAGAGAGAGAGAGAGAGAGAGAGAGGGGGGGGGGGGGGGGGATTTGAAATTTAATAACTCCCTGCTGCAAGATAAACTCCACGTAATAAGTTTAGCTTAAAAAAAAGAAAGCATTTCAACAGGACCCAAGAGTTTTGGAAATATAATAACTCTCTGTGTTGCGAGATAAAATTTTACGTAGTAAGTTGCAGCTTTAAAAAACAGAGCAGTTCAAAAGAGACTAAGGGTTTTGGAAATGGAATAATCCTGTTGTGAGAGATAAAATCTATATCAAGCGAAATAAAAGATGTGATTCATGAAAGCAAGAACAGAATGTTGTGCCAGTGTAAAATTTCGAAAACGTACAAGAGGTTTCTGCAGAATGTTTCCAGCTTATAATCATTATCAATTTAAGAGAAAAAAAAACCCAAAAAACAAAAAACAAAAACAAAAAAAAAAAAAAAAACCTTCTCACGGCAATACGTGGAAAACAAAAAACAACAACATGTTAATCCTCATATAAAAAGTAACAAATCAAGGCTAGAGAAGAGAAACTATCTAAATACCTGAAAGAACTTGAATAAAAAAAATGTTTCAGAGAATTCCATCCTTGAAATTGAACAATTTTTGGAACAAATTTCTAAAACTTAAGAATTAAAGACAGAAATTTAAGGCACGGCAGTTAGGTCCAGGACCAAATGGCTGCAAGATGGTGAAAAGATTAGTAAACATTTTTGCAACCTAGAAAAGAAATTTTGAATCAGCCAGTGTTTTAGAAGGAATGGTGGTACTGTTTTAACCAGTCAGCTGTAATAATGGAGGGTCAGAGCTTTTGCTAGCGGTTGTAACTCGTATAGAGATGTGGTCGAAGGTTTGGGCTAAAGTCCTATTGGCCAAATACTACAGGCCGAAGTCAGCATTTTTCGTGGCAGTGGTTGTCGTTGGCTTTTGTGCCTGGTTCCAGATGGGGGTGTCGTCTGTCGCTCTCTCAGCTCAGGTTTCGTGTGAATTCTGGTTCACTTTGCGGTGTTGATCGGCCGATGGTGGGCGTCGGTTTTCCTCGCTTCTTTCCGCCTCAAAAGGCCTGTATTCAGGGCCACCAGTCGCTGCAGCGCTGCACGATTCCCGTCTATGGTCCGCGCGGAGACTACGGCCGAGAGGTCAATTTTCCAGCCAAAACGCTAGGCTATGTCCTGCCCTCAGAAATATGAGATCCCAGGCCACGGTAATCGCAGACAGGCAGAGCACCATCGCCGCCGGTCGCCTCACATCTCTGGGAGCCGTCCCCGGGCGACACAGGCTGGACCCCCGCCGTCACCCATAAGGCTGGAAGGTTCGCTGCGCCGCCCTGACCCTGGCCTCAAAGGAAAGCTGCCACGTCTCAGTTGGTGGTCACTGCTATGTCATCTCTCGCAGGAACAGAAAGATATGGAAGAAACAGACTTGAATATGTTGACTGGAAATGCCAATGCACTGTCAGCCGATGAGGCAGGGACACTGGGGTAAAAGCTAACATTTCAAAAACAGACTCTATATCAAAGGACACGAAGAATGGTAAAGTGTCCTGTTCTTGATAGATTCACGACAAAACTTTATATACTTTTTCTTTTTTTGTTTTGATCTAGATATGTTTATTGTACGTTCTGTGAATGAGGGTTTGAGCTTTGCGAGTTTTCTGCGTCTCAGTGCAGGGTGTTTTTTACTTGTATTGCGATAGAGAAACCGAAGCAATCATCACAAACTGGAGACCGGTATATCTATTATATGTTTGATATAAGATAGTATCAACTTGTATTGTTTAAACACTTACAATGTGTTCTCCAATATAAATTCGTCCTGACTGCCAGAAGAGATTCATTAAAAGAACTCTTCCTCCGGAAGGTGTCACCACGTGCGTCCAACGAGAGTCCCCGTGAATTTGTAGAACCTCACCAAGGACACAGACGTGAAGAAGGAGTGTAAACTGAGGTCACCATGAGACCAGGGCGTGATGGCCACACAACCTGAGTCTTTTATTTTTTTTTAATCGTTGATGATGAGGATGATAAAGACGATGCTAGAGATTTCCATTCTGGTCCTGCAGTGTTGGTCTGGAAATTCGAGCACACTCCTACAAACACATCAATTAAGTGGATGAAAGTCGACTGTGTGGTTTCAGACTTCCCAACTGAGCCCGTAGCAAACTCAACTCGGGTAGGAGCAGGTCGGGACAGAAAACCCCAACAAATAAATGGTTCCGATGAGAATGGAACCCACTACTTACCAGCCGGGAGTCTGCAACGCTAAACTCTTCGCCACGGCGGCTGATGTATTACCGAAACTTAACCTAGAAATATCATCTCTAGAAGGGAAGATGATTTACCTTACAGGAAGCATGCGTAGCTCTTCAACGTATACACAGTAAAAAGAGCCTTTCGACTGATGGCTTTCCCGATGAATATCTTATAATGGAGAAATTAACCAATTTTATTTAGAACTGGTTAAACGATGGGTTCGATGAAAAGAATGATCAAAAAGAACAGACGGAAAGAATAATAACATTTTTGCGTAAAGACGGTAAATCAAAAGAGAACATCAAGACCTAGAGACCCATATCCCAGTTAATCTACTGTTTACAAAATGGGAACCTTGCACTGCCTTCAGAAAAAAAAAGCGCTACCAGTACTTACTGGTAATGTTTGAACTTGGATTCGTACATACGTAAGTGATGATGTAAGACTTACTTGTGATATAGTTTATTACCCTCAAGAAAATGATATGATTTGAATGCTAGTTTGTGTCGATTTCGAAAAAAGCTTTCGACTTATTAGATTAGAGTTTTATGATGAAATAGATTTTGGTGAAGATGTTTCTTCGTGGACTGAGGTATGTTAGTAAAAAGAAAATTGTAGAAGAAGATGAAGAAAAAGAAACACCCGAAGGTGCTGGGGAGGACCCAGAGAAGCACTGTCTTCACCTGCCTTTTGAGCAGTCCTGTACCACCCTTGGAAGCCTGCGCTGTGTTGACGATGGGTACAGGCACGCGCATGACACTCCATTAAGATATCAAGGGATATCAAAGGATATCAAGTGCTTCTCTGGGTCCTCCTCAGCACCTTCGGGTGTTTCTTTTTCTTTTTCTTCTTCTTATTTTTGACACAGTTTATTACCCTCAAGAAAATATGATTTGACTGCTAGTTTGTGTCGATTTCGAAAAAGCTTTCGACTCATTAGATTAGAGTTTTATGATGAAATAGATTTTGGTGAAGATGTTTCTTCGTGGACTGAGGTATGTTAGTAAAAAGAAAATTGTAAAATCAACTGTATTAAGGTCGGGCGTATCAATGCTTTAATATTTTACGGATTTGCAGACAAAGTGGTCCTTAAAAAATAATAGTCTGAGAAAATACTGGCATTAAGGGTACATTATTTGGTGATGGTGAACATAAACCTATACAATTTGCAGATGACTCGCAAGCCATGTTTTTAACGATGAAAAAAAAAAAAAGAAAAGGTGCTACCATCACTTTCTGGTTATGGTTAAACATGGATTCGTAAATACATTAAATGACAATGTAAAGTTTATTTATGATAAAATTTACTATCTTCAAGGAAATGACTGCTGGTTTGAGTCGATTTTGAAAAAGCTTTCCACTCTTTAGACTGGGCATTTATGATGAAAGTAGATTTTGGTGAAGATGTTTGTTCGCAGACTGGGATATTTTACTAAAAAAAAAAAAAAAAAAAAAAAAAAAAAAGGTAAAATCAACTGCAATTATCTATATCTAAGGTTGGGCGTTTCAGTGCTTTAATATTTTACGGATTTGCAGACAAGGTGATCCTTGGAATAATTATATATTATGGTCTGAAAAAATACTGGCGTTAAGGGTATATCATTCGATGAGGAACACACAACTGCACAATTTGCAGATGACTCGTAGGTATCTGTTCAACGGTGAGAACGGTTTACTGTAGAAACGTTGAGGATATTTACAAAGTTTGGGAAATGTCAGGATAACAACTGAACTGTGAAAATGATGCCAGAAGTTTTAACTGGGAAGTAGATGAAGGTCTGCTACAAGTTACATGTCACACACCCAAAATTTTAATGCCCCCCCCCCCCCCCCCCCCCCCTCCCCCTCCCCCTCCTGAAACAACTACCCTGGAAACTTTAAAGAAAATGAAATGATATAAAACAAACCAACAGAAGCACAAAATGTCTATCTCTGTTGTAATGACAAGAACCCTGTTTGAAAAGATACAAAATTAATGGCATACAATATTTTCTCCATGATGGTATGTCCACGAAAGGAGGCGCAGACACTGGTGGAACCTTTTTATGTACAACGGATAAATACATTTTAACTAATATCAAAAGTATAAGAGAGCGTGAATATGAAAGCTTGTTACAGGCAATGTCTTACGGTGAATTTAGAGTGAAATACAACATAGTCACACATGTTCTTCCCTGTGGAAGATTGTGAACGTGGAAGGAAAAGAATACACTGTCTTAAAATTGAACATACAAATAACAAGTAATATAAAAACACTGCTTGCAATTTCTTTTCAGTTCAGCTGAATTCAGAATCGAAAGATAGTCGCAACTATTTTTTGTGTCTGTCGGCACACACACACACACACACACACACACACACACACACACACACTATGCACAGAAAAAATATCGATTTATATTGAAATAGCGACGCAAACTGCGAATTACCTGAAGAATAAGCAGTCACTGTTTTAGTGTGTGCGAAGGTAGAATTATTCAAATCAGTGGAAATGTGGAGGCTGATAACGCTTTGAACACAGAATAGGCAAAGAATAATAATTAGAAAGAAGAGCATACGACATTGGAGGGGGGGGGGGGGGGGGGGGGGGGGGGGGAAAAAAGAAAGAAAAGAACACAGTACCTCAGCAGTTCAATCAGGTACATGTGTTAAGATCAATCCAATCCTTTCAATTCCTACCATATTACGGTTTCTTCGATCTTTCACTGGCGCGTCCAATCTCTCGTGTATCCTCGGTATTACGGCCTTGACCGAAATCGGTCTTTGTGAGGTGCATGCCCCCTGGCTGATGTAAGCTTACTCCGTATGGAAACTGCAAGCAGAGTTGTTTTTTTTTTTTTTTTTAATTTTATTTTGGCTGCCGGTGTATCCATACTGCTTGATGCATTTAGTCATTGTTGGTGGCTCCGTGTAACCTGCGCTTCTTCAACTCCTCGACCCCCCCCCCCCCCCCCCCCCCCCCCCCCCCCCACACACACACACACACACTCATTCTTTACAAGGTGGATGCTTTTTGCCTTTTTTTTTTGTTTTTGTTTCTTTTCTCTCCTTCTTTTTTTTTTTCTTTTCTTTTCTTTTTTTTTTTCTTCTTTTTTTTCCGCTACAATTTTCTTTTGATGACCCCGGTTTCGTCCTCCACACCTATGTCTAAAGTGAGTTATGTTCGCTAATTGTATGAATATTTATTAGGAGAGGTGGACTCTCCACTCTTGTCATTCCTTTTTTTTTTTTTCCTTTTATTTATTTTTCTTTCTTTTTGTTGTTGTGTTGTTGTTGTTGTTGTTAACCTTCTCATCTCAGTTTAATTTTCTCCACGGCTGTGCCTGAAGTGAATCAGCTCTATGCGAAAATTTGGCCACGGGTGTCACATGAGAACTACCTCAGTGAACCCAACGATCTTCACAGACAGGGCGGCATGATAATTTACTCTCACTCCGTATGTGAACAATCACTGTCATCAGGAGGCCCAGTATGTTAGTGGCCTGCTGAAGATCGAGGCTCTTTTGCTAGTGCTGAACAACGTCAAAGTGATCGACTCGCTGAAGTGCGGTGTCCGCCCTGGTGAGTGGCCTGATACTGATGTAACTTCCCTGTGAAGTGCTGGAACTCGCACGGGAGAGCCTGGGAGGTCAGTCTTCGTCAATAGAAAAAGGAGACTGATGATTTATAATGCGTGCGCACGCACACACACACGCACATACACACACAAAGATGTAAAATTAAATTGTTGGAAAGATTAATAAAACACGCACGAGATTAACCCGTTTGTAACCGGCTGACATGGCATGGCGTAAGTCATTAATCGATTGTGGCGCAGCCCATTGGGCCTCCCTCCCTCCTTCCCTCAGGTTTTCTCAGAAATTATGCTTTGGTCAGGGGGGGGGGGGGGGGGGGGGTCACTGACCCCCCTTCCCCCCCCCCCCCCCCCCCCCAGAAGTGTTTCAACAAGAGTGCAATGTCTTCTCTGGTGGCGTGCTTGGACAATCTAACACATAGTGCTGCTGTGAAGTGCTGGAGATCGGCTTGGATTTCTACGGTGTAGACACAATGAACAATGTGTGAGAGATGCTCAGCCAGGCTATGACTGAGGGCACAGAAAATAAGAGTTAATAATAATGACACCACCACCACCAACACACCACACATACACATTGAACAACAAAAAAAAAAAAAAAAAAAAACCAACGTCTCTGCTTATCCTTCTTACCCCCCCCCCCCCCCCCCCACCACCCCTCCCACTTCCTTCCTTCTGAAGTTTCCACGGCATACCAAAATGGTTTGAGAGGTTGCGGTAGGGGATGGGGATTTAGATTCTTTTAAGTTATAAATAGTTTCCCCGCAATTTTTTTTTTTCTTGTTTGCTTTGTTCTTTTCTTTTCTTCGAATTTGTTTCTGGATTTTTTTTTTTCTGTTTGTTCTTTTTTCTTTTGGTCTGATCTGTATCAGGTCTCGAACCACAACCTGCCTACTGCTATTAACAAAGAGGCTGGGAAAACTTCCTGACTATTGACGCGGATTTCGGTCCCTCCTACGCTCAGCGAGCGCCGAGGCCGAGGTGCAATGACCTGTGTGGAATTCCGCAGTCAGAAAGCACAAGACTGGTTCACGGAGACCCTTTTTTTTTTTTTTCTTTTCTCTCTGCTATTACTCTCTGCTTCCCCTCCCCCCCCCCCCCCCCCCCCACTTCCAGCCCCTGCTTTTTTTTTTCCACCTTAGTTTTAAATACATCCAGATCGGTCTTTCTTGACATTTTTTTTTTTTTTAGTCACCATAGTACTTAAATCATCTAGCACCCACGCACGCGCAGGCAGCCTATGTGCAAGCGCTCGCACAACCACGCTTGTCATATGCTTTTGCGAACTCTCGCTCATTTACCGATTTTCCTTTTTTTTTTTTTTTTTTTTTTTTTTAAAGATTGTGGATCATAATTATACAATAATGATGTTTATGGTAAAAACGTGAAAAGTCTACCATCCAGTAGTTACTGGACGAAGTAGTGCGAATGATCTCTCTATTCAAAAAATTTGATAGGTAAACATTGCTCCTCCAAAATCCTTCCTTGCCATCCTATGACACACACACACACACACACACAGAGTGGTGTATGGAGAGGGTTCACAGTTGTTACAGAGACAATTTCAGGGTAATACTTGCCCTTCGACAGTTGTACGACCTGCTTAAAAAAAAAAATTGTTTTGCTGGCTTGTTTGGGACAAACGAACAGAGCAGATGTGCTATCAACTTTCGTAGTTCAAAAATAGCGGCTTTCTAAAGAAAGTACTGCGTAGATTGATCGGCCGTGCTCCCTCTTTCTCTCTCCTCTCACTATCAAATCAGAGCGAACTGGTGCAAGGGTCACACAGCGGTCAGTAAGACCATGGAGAGAAAAAAAAAAAAAAAAAAAAGGAAAAAGCGAGCGGCAGCTTATGACATCGATGTGTTGCCTTTCCACGGGACCTCGTGCCCGGCACTGTTGCACTCGACGAGGCGGAGCTCAATATGCTAATCATATTACGTTTTAGCCACTGATTGGACAGACTTGCTGGACCGTTTTTTTCGCGGCCACACCCAATTTTCTCCAGGTAGCCTTCACACACACACACACACACACATACACACACGTGCTCTCGCGCTTGCGCAGAGAGAGAGAGAGAGAGAGAGAGAGAGAGGAGAGGGGGGGGGGGGGGGGGGGGGGGGTGGATGGGTGTAAATCGGGAATCGGGTGACTCCTCCCAGCATGACATCAAGTTGCCAGGAAAAAAAAAATGTAAACATAGGCCGAACATTCTCAGCCCCTCTGAAGTCCTTGAACCTTGTTTTCATCTAACAAGAGGTAGAACGAAGACACGCTACACTGACCTGTGTTTGCAGTGATAACACTAGTGGAAAAGTTATTACAGATATTTGGAGCAGTACTTGCACATAAAACAAGTTAGTTATCATCAATACCCCCCCCCCCCCAAAAAAAAAAAAAAAAAAAAAAAAGAAAAAAAAAGAAAAAGGCACACACACACACACACACACACACACACACACACTCCATTCATTCCAAACACGTCTGTAACGGCCTATTCAAAATGTTTTCCTGTCAGCAAGCGAAACGTATCTTTTCTCTTTGCGCTTAGCTAAAGTCCAATGGGCAGATACTTATAACAGATAATAGTCAGTGGTGAGATGAGACAGAAATTTTTTTTTTTTTTTTTTTTTTAATCTTTGATTAAGTGGTTTTTCTATTTTTGTGTTATAGATGTATATAAGTTAATTGTTTTGACTCGTTGTGTTAACCTTTTATCCTGGCCCCGATTTTTTTTTTCGTCTAATATCACGTTATGTGGAAAGACGTAAAAAAAAAAAAAAAACAACAACAACAACACAACACACACACACACACACACACACACACACACACACACACGAAAGTAACCGACACGACAGAGAATAGGACATACATTTTACAGTCATATCCATTTTAGTATTATTGCGTCATCGCTGAAGAGGGGGAGTCTCTGTTTCATATTGTTTGTAGTCTGAATGACCACAGGGGTGTGTGAACTACGCCCTATATCAAGCTGGCTGGCTTTGCAATCACTGTAATCAAATAATCTATGATCTTTGGGCACATGGGTTCTTTTACCCCTATCCATGACATGTTGACAGTTACCCTCATTCAGGTTTGTCAATGGTAGAGACTGATATCGCAGTCACCCATGTGAGTGACTCCTGCTGCTCCCCACCCACCATCCCTCCTCTCGACATAAAAAGTTCGCGTTTTCGCTGCTCATCGGAACATATCATTCTGACGGTACCAGTGTAGAATGTTACGTCCTCACTTTCCGTTCTCCTGGCATGGCCCTATCATCTGAGGTGGGCGTGGACGTTAATATTCGTTCTGCAAAGGATCTGGTCCTTCGCAGGCTCGACCAGGTGTACAAGACGTAAAAATTTCACCATTTACTATCTCCCTTTGGTCTCACGACTCCTGTGCAGATTTTCGGTGTTTTACTACCCATCTAGTTCTGTTCTGTGTATCTGTTTTCTGTTCCGTTTATTTCATTGATCGATTATTTATTTTTGCACTAGGTCTTGTAATCCTGACTGACAGCCTTGTAAATCTTTTGTCTCGAGACTGAGGGCGAATCTGAGATTGACACAAACGGGAGCTTCCGTATACTAAGATATTGCTTTCGTGTTTTCGGCTTGCAAACAAGAAAAAAATGAAGGTCGACACAACCCTCGCCGGCGGTTTCGCTAATCGCAGAGAATGACACAAACCTTCGCTGACTGCTTCGACCGTTAAATAGCAGAGAACTAAATATTGATTGAATAGAAGAACCGACATGCCGTGAGGGGGGATTTGATTGTAGTCGTGGACAATATTTTCGAAGAGAATAAAACTGCAGTCTGATGTTAATTGTTTGAAAATGAATCCAAGTAGCTGAATGTCAGTTTTACGAGCCGGTATCACTCGGACAACGATATGTCTCCATGCACTCGTTTCTTGACCTCGTCTGGCGCTGTCGACACAACAGTCTCGGCCGCCTGCTCAACAAGCACTTCCCACTCAGACTGCGATCTGCGTGTACCGCTGTGCCACCGGGTTTCCAGTTCTATTTTTAGTTGTTTACTTCGTGATGAGGGAGTACATTCCTCGTTTCTCGGCTGGATGTAACCACTCTCGCGATTGGCCCAAACCTGTGACCTCGGTTGAAAGGTCAGAAATGTTGAGTCTTCATCTCCGTGTATTTGGCTTTCATTTGAGAAGAGGCCTACTTCGCTGTCACACAATAGTGACGCTTACATGTCTGGTGGTCTGCGGGACACCATCATAGTCAGCGCCCACAGCCAACACTGACTTTGGTATGCAAAATGAATGTGGATTCTTGACCAATCAGAGGACGCCTCTCAGCGTGATCTGTTTAAAGTAGGTCATAGTTTCGTGGAGCAAATGTATGTCACTCAGTCATTCAGAGAGTTCAGTTGCTCGCATGGCGAGAGGAAAGCGGACGCACATGTTGGCTCTCCGTGTTTCAGTGAAAATAATTCCATTTTGTGACGATATATGATATGTTAGCTTTGAGTATTGCGAGGTGAGTCCGTTTTTCCCCTTCAAAGTTACAGTTTTGGTGTAAAATATGGTGATTTTATCATTTTTACTATACCTTGAAAAGGACAGTAACTCTTGATGTATTTTCGAAGGGCTTTTCCCGTGGCCCGCTTTGGAAATGCTCGGTCCCCCGTACAGCAACGGTCATACTCATTGAGTAGTTCAGTGTTGAGTAAATCATACAGCATGTAAAAGTTATGATGAGGTTTGAAATCAATTTTACATGCTGTCTGCTAGTGTTATCGATAGAATGAAAGTGATGCAATGGAAACTGGAAAATAAAAGGCATCAGAACTTAGTCCACTGTTCAATCGAATCTTGTTGAAATTATACTGCCAACCGTGCAATCACAGAATGTCATAAAATTTCTTCTTCGTAACTTAACCAGATCAGTTTATTACTTGCCATCATGGAGTTAGT
This sequence comes from Conus betulinus, assembly GCA_016801955.1. Classification (NCBI taxonomy): domain Eukaryota; kingdom Metazoa; phylum Mollusca; class Gastropoda; order Neogastropoda; family Conidae; genus Conus; species Conus betulinus. Next base: position 603,300 of record JADBJO010000435.1, read on the forward strand.
TCAAGTGTCCCGTCTGTTCCAATTGAAGAATATATTATTTTCAAGTATTTGAAACTGATTAGACTCGGAATCTAGACGTCTTGCTCACCACTTCACCACCCCCACACAACCCTCCCATGGCTTCCGTCAGTTCTTGTCCAGAATATGGTGTGTGGCAAATGGGGTAAAACTCGGTGAAAGGGGGACTTATAGAGAGAAGAAATTGATGTGAATGTTAGCGTATATCGCATTTTGATGTCTTTAGAAAAATGGAAACGGTATTTTGACATGTGCATTCACACACACACACACACACACACACACACACACACACATAGAAAATAACCAGTGATTACACACACACACACACACACACACACACACACACACACACACACACACACAGAAAATAACCAGCGATTATCAAGGACTAGAATCACACACACACACACACACACACACACACACACACACACACACACACACACACACATGTTCGTCACACATGCAAGCATGTAGTGAGTGCTACATGCTCAGGTTGTGTGTGTGTGTGTGTGTGTGTGTGTGTGTGCGTGCGTGCGTGCATGCGTGCTTGGAATGTGGTGGTGGTGGTCTGTGTGTTGCAGGCCATATCAGGGTGTTCTGGAAAATATTGAGAAACTCTTTTGGTTGGTTAAAAACAAGTTGACCATTGAAAACTGATTTTTATAGTTCTTTTAAGTATACAGTTCAGTTTTTTGACTGTCAGTGTCACTGTAAGTTAAAGCTTTACTTTTTTCCCAGAGGTGTTGTTTAACTTGTTTAAGGCATATATGATTTTTTTTTCCAGATTGTGGCATCTTAATGACATCACAAGAGATATGATGACAGAAATCAACTGAATTGGATACTTCCCTCTCAGAGTCAATGACTCCTTTTTTCTGGTTCCTGACACTTGTGAACAAGAGGTAATCGGCTGGACAGTCCTTGGGGACACAGCTGGGGAACAAAGACTGCAGCTGGATATACACCTACAGATCTTGGCGTGTCTCTCTCTGTAGCATGAGCAGTATGGGAAAGGAATCCAGTCTGGATGGTTTGGGTGAGTTGGTTTTCCACAGATACGTAGATAAGTTGGAGTTAGAAGGATATGTCATTAAAGGTCATAGCAAGAAACATGAATTGATTATGATGGTTGGAACCTCCCTATAACAAGTAGAATATGAGATGTAGCCAATAGTATGATTTTTTTTTTTTTAAAGGTAAGTTTTTCTTTTTGAACTTAAATATTTAGCATAGACAAGCAGAAGACCTGTCAATAACAAGACCACTAAAATGGAGTCTTTGAAATCAGGATCTTTGTTGGAAGGTAAATATTTAGTATAGACAAACAGAAGACCTCTAGGTAACAACCAACATGATTATGTGTAAAACCACTTAAATGGTGTCTTTGAAGACAAGGGTCTTTGTTAGAGGGTAAATATTAAAGTATGGACAAAGAGATGAAAAATGTTCCAGAAAAAAAAAAAAAACTTTATGAAGGACTCGGTGTTCAGAGCACTCTCAATTTCATTGTATATGTCTAGAGGCAACCCCCCCCCCCCCCCAAAAAAAAAAAAACCCAATAATATATTGGTCAGGAATTAAAAAAAAAAAACACAAAAGCACACCCACACCCACAAAAGAAAAAAATAGAAAAAAAGAAGAGCTTTGATTTAAGACAACTCTTTCAGTACAAAAGATATTAATATTATAACAGAACCAGATGTTTTCGCAAGGCACAAGTATATGTCCTGGAATAAGTTTTATTCTTTTACTGTATGGTAATGATGCATATTGAATACTGTTGAAGAAAATAACTCTTTTGAAGGTTATTTTTAAGTCGAGCAGTAACACAGTCATACAGATGATTTGAAAAATAAAATAAAATCTAAGAAATCCCTGCACACTCGTACACAAATAAAAACAAGCACACATGCACATGCAATGACATATACACCACTCACATGTATGCACACATGCACGCGAGCGCGCACACACACACACACGCGCGCACACACACACACACACACACACACACACACACACACACACACACACTTTCTCCCCCCCTCTCTCTCCCTGTCTGTCTGTCTGTCTCTTACACACCCATGCACGCATTTCATTTTCAGTGCAAATAACTATGTAACTGAGGCCCTGTGCTCCGTAGCTATAGTTCATGGAGCAGATTTGGTGTACATAGCTTTCTATGAATTTATAAGTCTGTATGCCTCCTTGACAAACATTGTATGTCACATGTGCAAACGTACACCTGCACCCATGCAACCTCATACATATACATACACACGCTCACACATGCACACCCACCCACACATATACTGAAAGTTTCTGCAGTTAGGAAAAAAGGGTAAAATGGACGAGGACAGAGGACATTTTATTTTATGAATTTGGGAATGTATTGTTTTCAGGAAAAAAATAGTGTGCATGTATACACATCATGTGTATATCCTGGATGGGTTTGTATTGTCAAAAATGAGTATTGCAAAGTTGATTTGATTTCAACTTGGGATGTTAGAGACTAAATCTGCTTTTAAGTACAGCATTCTGGGAGGTTGAAAAAATATACCAGAGAAAAAAACCGTAAGGATCTTTAATATTTCATTAAGCATTATTATTTTATTCTTTTTTTTGTTGAAGAGAAGCTGCTTAGGATAGATGTTTGCTTGGCTTTGGAATCAAATGAAGAGGGATGGAAGGGTGAAGATGGGGTGGGGAGAGCTGGGACTGGAGGGGGGGGGGGGGGAGCTGGGATAGGAATGGAATTAACAATTTAAGTGTTTGACATTTTAATCTGTTCACACCAACTGAACCTAGAAGCCTGATATGAAAAGTTCATGCCTTGGTTTGCGTATAGACGAGGCAAGGGAGGTAAATCCACTTCCTTGGGGCAGCACAACTCATGATGCTAACAGTACTGTTAGTAACTATCAGTAGAGGAGCACTTTCTTTGAGTCTTGTGGCAATAGCCCTTTTATGTTGTGTTCACTGAGTGAGTGTAGTAATTGTTGACAATAGTTTTCAGTTGTTTATGGATTTACTTGATGTGTAAGCATGCGCTTATGTAAAGCGGAAGTAAAAAATATTTTTAGAAATTAGGCACGAGGAGAATGAAAACTGATTGTATTTTAAATATGTTTATTTGCAGTTAAGACTCTGATTAAGTGATTAAGACTGAATGGACTTTTATTTTATAGACACTAAGACAGTGTGCACTTGTTGACTTTCAAGCTATACCATATGAACATAAAGCACAGGTGTAGATAATTACTATGAATGAAAATATAAAACTGTACAGAAATCACCAAGTTCTGAAATTTATAAAATGTGCATGTGACATCTGAAACAAATGCTAAGCCTTTTGAATTTTGCCTCAAATTTCCAATTTTGAAAATGAGTTCCTAAATCTTGAATTTGATTATTGATAGAAACAGTTCTGAAGTTAGAACGTTGACATTTAAGGGTTCATGGGCCTGACCAAAATGATATTCTACAAAATTCAGTATCAGAAAATGAGTGAAAATGCATTTTCTATGCAAATCTTCCTTTAAGTTTTAACATAGGGGATTTATAAAGCCAACCTCTCCACATGCCCAAAACTTTCACCCCAGAAGCTTGTCAGTTAATGAGTTAAGGTTGCAATTAGCGGCAAAAAGTGCAATGGGTTTTATTGCAAGTATCATTCATACTGCAGTTATATAAAAATAGTTGTGTGCAATAATGATGTCATTTGCTGAATATCCCATTATTTTATGTGCAATAAGAATGTCAGTTGCTGATTGTCCCATTGTTTAAAATGTAACATGAGCTCCATATTTCTGTCAGGATGAAACGGGTTATTTGTGTGCCTCAAAACATACTGGAATGTTAACTGATAACTTTACTGAATGAGAAAAAAGGAATGAAACATCAAAGAACAGTGAAGTTACTTTATAGTGGAAGTGAACCTTTTACAGAGAGAACAAAGAAAAGAAAAATAAAATTTCAACCTTTCTGATTATAACTTATTGAGTTATTGTATTTAAGATGATGGAATTAAAGGAGTTTTATTTTCTATAGCTTTGCGTTACAAAAGAGAAGTCATCTGGACTGTCACTTTTAGTTTTAAAACTTGGATGGATAACTCGGTATCATTATACAGAAATTATGTGATGTTTGGCAAGCTGTAGGTGCCTTGAGCGTCTGATTCTCGTGTTGTCCTTCCTTTCCCTCTGTGTGTGTGTGTGTGTGTGTGTGTATGTGTAAATTGTTAATATATACATGAGTCTTAGTGTGAGTGTGTGTGTGAGTGAGTGAGTGAGTGAATTAATTATTCATACACCACTGTGTATGTTTGTGAATGTGTGTGATGTGTGTGTGTGTGTGTGTGTGTGTGTGTGTGTGTGTGTGTGAATGAATTGTTCATACATGTGTCTTTGTGTGATGTGTGTGTGTGTGTGTGTGTGTGTGTGTGTGTGTGTGTGTGTGTGTGTGTGATGATTCATACATGTGTCTTAGTGTGAATGTGTGTGTGTGTGTGTGTGTGATTCATCATGTGTGCTAGCATTCACTAGTTGGTGCTGCCACAAGTTTCCGCTCCCACACAGTCTGCCCCACGCAGTCTGCCCGCATTGATCACAGTACATACAAAAACATCCTGTTGTGTAACCTTTGCTCCCAGAATGCAGCAGCCTACTACAACCATTTATTGACCTGAGATGGCAGATGGCGCACCCTGTTTTGTTTCTCTTGCATAGGAATATTGATGTGAGAAGACAGCTTGACAAGGCAGCAAGTTACGTATTAGTGCACCATGTAACAAACTTGATCTGGTAATAGTAACATGCTGGATGATTATTGATGTCAGACTATCATGATTCAGGGCTGGAATTTTTTTCATTTTTATACTTTTATATACTTATATATTTTTCTTCAGTGAATCTGAATACATTTACATGCAAGTTTATATTTGGTCAAACACTGAAGTATTGTGTTTTGTTTATATTGTTCCTTTTCCTGTGTTGCTCCAGGAACTATTTCCTGTGAATGTTAAGACTAGGTTTACTTCACTTTGAACTGCCTAGAGTTTTAATGTGGTAAAGAGGGTTCCTTAGTTCTATATTAACAGTCTCTTTATGTGGTAAAAAGGAAAAAAAAAATCAGTAAAAAGTCTTGCTTTCAAGGAGCATCTAAATCAGAAATAAAACAAGAAAATGACTTGTCACACTCACTGTCTGTCTGTCTGTCTGTCTGTCTGTCTGTCTGTCTCTCTCTCTCTCTCTCTCTCACTCACTCACACACACACACACACACACACACACACACACACACACACACACACACACACACACACAGTACAATTATTACATTTTAAGTGCATTGAACTTGACCGAAAACCCCCATGGCTGCAGACGTACATATGTAGATCAATGCATGTATGAAGTGCACAGCATGAACAGGGGGGTGGGAGGGTGGTGCCACCATAAACATTGAGTGAATGTACTGTGCAGAGGTCGGTCGGTAGAGGAAGATAATAATAACTGGAAGATTTATTAAGGTGAGATGGAGGAACAGTTAGCGTAGACGACGTAAACACGCAGTTGCCCAGAAGACTGGAAAAGTTAAAACTATATAAAAGCGTTAAACCGTACCAAGTAAGCTTTGCTTTGCTTTTCTTTCTTTCTTTTTTTTTTTTTTTCTAAATTCTTCATACTGATCACTACATTATATTAATTGTCAAATACGTGCCCAATTCCCTCTCACGCTGCTACCCCCCCCCCCCCCCCCCCCCCCCCCCTCTTCCTCCGCTCCTCACTTCCGTCTACGTCTTCACCGATTACCATGCTCCCCCTCTGTGCCCCCATCCCTTTCCCTTGTCAGAGTCATCGGCCGCATAGCGGCCGCCCCCCCCCCCCCCCCCTTCCCACCTCACCCTGCCCCTCGCCCATTCCGACTCGTGATGGCCTAGTGACCCAGTGACTTGCCGTGGTCAGGGAGGGTTAGCAGACCTTGAATGAACTGAACGAGTGTGACGTCTCTCTCTCTCTCTCTCTGTATTTTAAGCATGTCATGTAAACATGTATATTTAGGGATAAATAGGATTTTTCTCTCTCTCTCTCTCTCTCTCTCTCTCTCTCTCTCTCTCTCTCTCTCTCCTTAGACACACACACACACACACACACACACACACACACACACACACACACACACACACACACAGAGTAAGTGCCTTCTTCTTCAACCTTTTGGGGATGGAGGTTAGGGGGGACGCGTATGGGGAGCAGGGGGGGGGGGGGAGCAGTAAAGATTAAAGTCCACTGGATTTAGTTATGAGGGGTATTGATGAAAACGTATTCTTTCATTTGTTTTAGGTTCAGTTAGTAATGTTGTGGTCAGCCCAGGACATCAATGAAAAATATTTCCTAGCGCTTGGATGGAAAAAGTGTGTAACGAATATCACAGTAATTATTGTTATTACACACATGTGTAAACTGCAGGGCTGAGCCAGAAAGTTCTTTGTTGCGGTAATACAGTCTGCATTATGAGACAGTACGTTAAAGTCATTATACTTTAAACAGTTCATACAGTTTCAGCTGGAAGAAAGGATGTGTGTGTGTGTGTGTGTGTGTGTGTGTGTGTGTGTGTTTTAGAGCTTTCACAGCCAAACTGTACTGTATGCTTGAAAGTGATTCCTGTTCTCTGTAGCACACATACGACTTACCCAGATCGGCTGATGTGACAGCTATTTACCAATTATAGAGTTGCAAAAGGATGTTGAACTCATTGTTCTTGAGGTCGCCATTTTGAATAAGTACATCAACAAAAATTTTTATGGAGCCCTTTTGGATACATGTTTGCAGAGGAAATGTGAGCCCCATGTAACTCCAAGGGATTTAACCCTTTCAGCCCAGACATAGCAACTGGCTGTGTATATTTTCCATCCTGGCCATGTTTTGGCCCTGTAGCTGGAAGACAAGGACTGCTTTACTAAAACTGCCGTAATTGTTGATCAGCCCATAAAATGGGCACACAACTTCTATTTTTTTTTTTTCTGTAACACATTTGAATTATCAAGTGACACATGGTTACTTGATAAGTAGGGAACAAACTGATCTCCTGTCACTTCAGCAAAGCTGCTTATTGTGACAGGTTTCATTATTGAATTTGTGATAAAGTGCAAATAAAGCTTGTCTGTGTTATAGTCTAAATTTTCTTTTTGCAATTATGTAGAGTTTTAAGACTTTTGGTGGTTATACTTATAAAAAAATATTTGTTAAGATTGTCCACTGTGATTTCATTTTGAACTATTCCTTTCTGAAAGTGTAAGGTTATTTCAGTGGCTCATGTTAATGAACACTCACACACACACACAACACACACACACACACACACACACACACACACACACACACACACACACACACACACACACTCACTCACTCACTCACCCAGTGAATCTAAATTTGCTTATTTAGTGCAAGAAGGAAATAACTTGAAAATACTCACCCTGTATATATGTTATTTATGCATAGGAGCTAATTTTGAACCTAAGGCTGGATTCCTGATTTCTGGTCGGGTTCAGCAGCTATACACTTTTGTGTGCACCTGGCCAAAGGTTGAATTAAAGGAGTTAATGAAGAGGAAGAAGAGAAGGGATTTTTTTTTTCTGTTCCTAAGTCTGTTAGCACATAGCAGGATGTTGGAATTTGAAAGTGCATGCTGTTTCCTCAGATCTAATGGGTTTAAACCTGTATGCTATGTGTTTGTTTTATGCACTGGAGAGAACATTTTTCAAAGGTGTGCCTATGTGTGCTTTGAGGGAAACATTTTTACAAGAAAAATATTTGCCGGCCTTTTTTTTGGCCCCCACTTTGAGCTGAGTTTACAAAACAGGAGTGAGGTGCTGTGTGTTTACAGTGTACTGCCCCCCTCCATCCCTCTCTCTGTCATTTTTTAATCTTTAAACTGGATTGAAACTTTTAGGTTGAAAAAGGAAGAAACTTTTCGGTATCAGTCATTTGAAACTTTTATCTTTCCCATCATGATGGGGATATGAAAAAAAAAAAATGTGAGTGCTGTAAGAAGCATAGTAAAGAAACTAGTCCGAAGTTTTTCCATTCCAACAGGAGTCTTACAACAAGAAATCCATCTGCTGCCAACTCACAGATAGTGAAATTGAATGTAGTGTTGTCGCCAGCACATCCGATCTGTTGAACAGGACATCCCATGGTTTTTGCATGCTGTGGACGAAACTGCTGCTGCAAGCACAGGCAGCCGAAGGCTTTGGGTGATAATGGGTGACGTCACCGTGGTGCTGAAGGACACATTTTTTTCCCATAAAACCCATAAAAGGTCATTTTTTATTTATCAGATTTGCGTATCCCCACCTTACGAATGTCACATCCATCGTAATTAAAGGTATCCCCACGGGGCTGAGGTGACATTTCGCGCGATGCGGGCTTGCCCCACAGCCAAGAGAGAGAGACCTAGTGACATTTCCACCGAGTTGTTTTTCCTGAGCAGCATCCTTGGCGGGGCCTCCCGCGCGTTGCGCGCGGAGAGGAGAATATAGGTCAGTGTCACACAATGTGGGCTCCCCCGGTGCCTTACTTTCCGTGATCACTTGGCGCTGGGACAGACGAGAGAACGGGTCGCCGCCAGTTCGCGCGAGCTGTTGTGTCATAGATGATATAAGATTCAGAGAAGATAGGACGTGGATCTTGTGCCGTTAGCTTAGTATCAGACTTCGTTTGAAAGGATTGATATTTGTCTCAGCTATTCCATAGGCTGGTTTAAAAGAACTAATTGACCGGAAAGATAACCGACGTTGAATAAACAAGTTTCTTAAGTTTATGGAATTAAAGCCTGTTGTGCCCATCATTCAAAGTGTTGGACTGGAAATCGGTGAAGCTGAATCGATTCGGTGTCAGTGTGGATATTATGGGTTCGTTAACGGAAGGTACGCCAGTTATTTTTTTTGTAATTTATTTAATGCTGTTTTGATGAAATGTGTAGGATGCATTTTCTTTTTTTGTTAACTGAAGAAATATAGGCACAGAATCTTAAGTAAGCACCATGTATTATGAATGTGAATAAAGCCTATTATGGTTGTAGTGACTTGTACTAATTTGCATGTAGTTAAAGAAATAAACAATTTAAGATAAAAGTTTTTATTGTTATTTTTAAAAGGGGGAGTGTAGGGGGAGGCAAAACTGAATCTGATCTGTTGATTAATGCTGTTCTGTTTGCGATGTGTGGTTTGTTCTTGACTGTTGGTGATTAAACTGTGCATTTTAATGAGGCGATGAAAACTATGTACTACTGCAGTGTTTGAATTACTGCAGCACTACAACCATTTTGTTTCAGTGAAAGATTTGTGTTAACTACTTTCTCAGTAAGTTGTACATGTGAGGCACACGGGCGTAAATGATTGATAGTCATGGAATTGCCCCCGTTAACTCTTACATTTCTTGCCATATCTTGCAACTCATGTTCTCGAACAATTTTTTTCTTTTGAAATCAGGATCCACAGTATACATGTATGTGTCAGTGAATAGTAGTAGTTAAAACTTTTACTTTTTTTTTTTTCTTATGAGCTTGCTCACTCAGTGAATGGCAGAGTTTGTTTGGAATGTTCTTTCACAACATGAAAGGGTCATTTGATACACTTAACATATGGCACATTAAACTGATTTAGGCATGGTGGAGTTGAGTTATCAAGTGACTTTACGTAATGGGTGTGAATGTTTCATGCTGACTTACTTAGGGTGTCCTTTTGTTAATATTTCAGACAGTAATCTACTAAAGTGACAACGAAACTGTGCACTTCTGCTTCTTTTGTTTTGATAACTAGATCTCCTCTTCCTGCCATTGGTCTGAAGTTGGAGATATTTCTTTGCATTGTAACAATGCTGGTCATTTGAATAATCCTTGGTTGTACTATATTCCATTAATCTGATGTACTTCATGCTACAATATGAAACTGAAGCACCAGCAGGAGCTACATAGCTTTTTAAGCTCATAAACTATAAACAAAAATACTTCAGATTTCAGAATGGAGAAAATCAATTGTATCATTTACATGTCAGTCACCATGACTTTTAAGCACACATAAACTTTTAATGATTTACAACTGTGTAACATTTACAGATTGTGATTGTTTACTATTGTGTTATGATTTACAACTGTTTTAATCTTTAACATCATAGAAACTCAGAATGAGAATGTAGATCATGTGTGATTTTTTTTTTTTTTTTTCTTTTTTTTTTCTTCTTCTTTTTTTTTTGTGTGTAAATTGTGTAAAGTATAAAGCTTGTTTAGAATCAGTAACACAGAATGACATGAAATCAGAGTTACCAAAACAAACAAAAAACCGAGAATATAGAAATGTTTTCTTATATATATATTTTTTTTTTGGTCAAGTTGCACTGTTCTGCCACTCCCCTCCACTGTGTCCCATGAATGAGAATGGAGACAAAAAATACAGCCATATTAGTTGGTGTTTATATTTAACAAGTGTTTTAGTGATAAAATCATGCCATTGAAACAGGCTTAGAACATTTATAAGTATGAGAAGGTAAAAGTAGCATTCATGTCAGCTTTGACAATCTTGTGATTTTCATAAAAAAAAGCGGATTAATGAACTATTATTGTATACGATGATTTATGTTTGACCTTGTGCCATAAATCATAACTGATAAGTAAAGCTATTGCAGTAAATTTGTCTGCCTGTGATCTCGCTTAATTTCACTTTCTCCCAAATTTGTGTTAAAGTTTGTTCCACCAAGAATGAAAGATTATCTTAACTGACTTCATAACTGAAGATAAAGAGATGTTTGGAGCAATAATTTATTGAAGTTATTCAGACAGCTTTGCATTTTGTTTTCCTTTGCACTATATTTTGCTTGCAAATTGAAATATCACACTTCATACAAATCCAGTGTTTTAATAGTTTGTTGATTTTCATATACTATAGTGCAGTGGACTTTGATGACATTGACTGTATATATATATATGCCTTTTCTTCATTTGCATCTGGGAAAGTTGAAATTTTATTTGTTCTATTTGCTTCAGTTTCCTTCCTCTCTTTCCACACACACACCACCCCCTCTTTCTCTCTGCCCCCCCCCCCCCCCCCCTCCCCCCCCACACCACACACACACCACACACCACCACACACACACACACACACACACACTTCCCTTCCCACTGTCCTTCCCATCTTTCTCTCTTTTCCTCTATCTTAGTTCTTCCCATATTTCTCAATTTAGAGCTGACACCAAACAAATGAAATAGTTTTATAATCAGCTTTATGTCTTTTTTTTGTATCATAAATGCATACCAGCCTTCCTATCCCTCTTTCATGTCTCTTCTCAAATGCAGTTCTCCATCCCCCATGTCTTGCCAGTTTTTGCCAGTCCGCCATCCATTTTTCAGATTGATAAACCCCACCATAGGTGTGTGTTTGACAGAACAGAATTTATGTATGAAAAGTTGCCTCAGTTACAGGCTGGTGGCTGTGATTTTCAGTTTAGAAGGAAAATTTTAACTAGTGTGTTGTTTTTGACAGCCATGTAGCACAGTTGTTTGCAAGACACGAATCACTCAGTGTTGTGTGTGTTATGGTCGTGTTGCAGAATTTGACGGTGACACAGTGCTGTGTAGGGTGTGCGGTGACAAAGCCAGTGGCTTCCATTATGGTGTTCATGCCTGTGAAGGTTGCAAGGTGATCTGTCTGTCTTCCCTTCTCCCTGTCTCTCTGTCTCTTTCCATGCATTGTCTTCTGATGTAGGGTTGAAGAAAATGATAGTGTAATGCTACGACATATCACCGTGGTAATAACCTTACGGATTGGTGTAGTTCTGTATTGTTGATTAGATTAACAAAATACCTTGTGTAAAAATCACTTGATACTAAAATGTATTCCAAAATGCTTTGTACTTTGTCGATAGAAGCAGAGCAAAGAGATGCACTCTGTACTTTGTCGATAGAAGCAGAGCAAAGAGATGCAGTCTGTTTTGATAAACTGAAGTCATTTGTGGTACCTTGTTGTGCTTTATACCTTCAGGTTTTTGTTGTTATTGTTTGTTTGTGGTTTCATATTCAGCATGTAAAAGTACAGGGGGAAATTTGATATGCTGTGAAAATAAAATGTAGCACAGGAATGTATGTATTATAATCATATTCAACTGTTTCATTACAGGGTTTCTTCCGTCGCAGCATCCAGCAGAAAATTCAGTATAGACCATGTCTGAAGAACCAGCAGTGTAACATTATGAGGGTCAACCGCAACAGATGCCAGTACTGCAGGTGAATATTGTACTTGAACTCAGAGGGACTTTGACTTTTACCCAAGGCAAACTTTGTACTTCGAAGTGGTAAGGTCTAGACATTTACAGATGATATCATTTCTAGGGAAATTAATGTAAAATCATTGTTTTGAGCAGATTGAATCTACCATTTAAAATTTTGTACTCACCCTGGTTTACATGTTACACCAGAAATCTGTGGAAAGTAGTGTTGTGTTAAGGAGATGAAGAAGTAAACGGTTTTGACAAAAAGATAAAAAACTCTGAAAATATTGATGAATTCAGTCTTCATGTGAAATCCAGATACTGAATGCACTTTGTATGTATTGAAACGGTCTCATCATATACAGTCAATGCATGTTTAAATGATGTATGATTACATTGTCCCTAGAGCAGTCCATTAAAACTTGTAAAGAAAGTTGCATATAGATAGGCACACAAAAAAAAGGGGAGGGAAGAAAAACCAGAACAATATAAATATTTCATATACAAAATTGGAGGCAGTTCATCATTGTCTATTCACAGATCATTTGGCATAGAACTAACAGAACATGTTCCTCTGTTGCAGGTTAAAAAAGTGTATTTCAGTGGGAATGTCTCGAGATGGTAAGTCGTTATGTTTCAAAGTGATTTGATTTTTTTTTTTTCGAATCCATAGATTTCAGGAGAAAGAGAAATAAAGTTAGTTTTGGGGGTGTAATACAATGTTGTTTTTCTTCCAACCTTTCGTTTGTGGAACGAAGGATGTTTTCTTTGCATTTGATAACAAAGTGCACAGAAGTGCTGAGAATAAAGACATGGACAGTTTGAATTGCCACAGTTTAACTGAAATATGTTTCTGTGGCAGTTTTGTTGTTGTTGTTAGTTTGTATTGATTTGTTTTGTTTTACTTTTGCTCACTTAATTTTTATCTCAAAATCAGTAAGGTCCTTTCCTACCAAACTGTCGGTCACCAATCAGTATTTCCTCTCTACTTTTCTTTGTACTTCAGTAATGTCCTTAGGGAAACAGCTGTGACTGTGTGAACCTGGTGTATTTTACAGCTGTTCGGTTTGGACGGGTCCCAAAGAAGGAAAAGATGCGCATCATTGAACAGATGCAGCGGGTGAATTCTCAATCCCAGGCAAACGCGCTATCCTCAATACTTCAAGACGAGCAGGATGTGGTCAACTCGGTCATCAGCAGTCACCAGAAGACCTGTGAGCTGTCGCTGAGCAGAGTGTCCCAGATGAGGAGCCAGGCATTGCAGCTCAACAGCTACATCAGCTGCCCGGCCAACATGGTGAGAGCATTGACCGACCTGCAGTCAGCTGGCAGCAACTTGGTTAATTGTCTCGTTTGTCAGGTAGCAGATGGCAACTCCGTTAACAGCCATGTCGGTATGGAGTGAAAAATGGTTAATTGTTGAGCTCGAGGTTACCGACTTCCAGTTACAGTACCTGATGATAACGTATTGATCTGCTTGGACAAAATGGCCAGACTATTGGGTGATGGTTTACTGAGAGTTAGCAGACTTCTAGTTCTTAAATCTGATACTAGTGATAGTAACTCTACATTGCCTGCATGGTGAGCCTGTTGGTTAATGTTTGACTGATCATTAATAGGCTTGTAAGAAGTATAACTGAGCAACTTCGGGGTTGCCATGCCAGAAAAGGGAGACTTAGCCAAAGATTAGAATAATAATGAAATTAAGTTATCTGTTTGGAAGAAAACTTTACAGTAGTAACTTTGAGTTGTCTTGTGAGAAAGGTGATCATATCGTTATCTTGAGTTGTAAGCAATAAAATCTTAATGACTGAACAATTCATTGCAAGCAGGGGATCATCACATAGGGTGATTAATAGACAAAACATTGTTGAGAGAGTGAAAATGCTTTCTGTGGCTGTTCCAGGCCTGTCCCCTGAACAACCACCTGGCCCAGGACCCCCAACAAAAATGATCTGGATGAGTTCTCTGAGAGCTTCACACCTGCCATCAAGTCCCGTCGTGGACTTTGCTAAAGGCATCCCAGGATTCACTCTACTCAACCAGGATGACAAGTCACTTTACTTAAGGGTGTGTTTTGTGTTGTATGTTTTTCAACGGTAGGCACAAGTTTTATACATGTGCGTGTCAGCGCATGCTGGTATGTGCATAAGCAGATTACATGTAAGCATTTAAACAGGTCCAGAATATCTATGCAAAATAAACTCAACATACATGCTTCTATTGTATAATTACTATGCAAAGAAATCTTCTACGACTTGTGTTTTAGCTTTGATTTCACTTGCCCACATTTCACAAATTTTTTTAGTTCTGATTTTTTGCAGTTAAAAAGCGATAAATCATAAAGCAGGATGAATTATATAATCCATGTATTGTAAACAGTGTTTATCTGTTTCAGGCAGGAACATTTGAGGTGCTGCTAGTACGTCTGGCCTGTCTGTTTGATCCAGAGACCAGCACCATGATGTTTACAGGAGGGACATCTCTACGGCGGAAATCCATCCACAGTGAGTTGTGTTTAGCGTCTATGCCTGACTGTAACCATCCACTACCAACATCATCATTGTTCTGATGGTAATCATTGCATTTGGTGCATGAACGCATACATATACTGCACTTGCTTATATTGTATAGATAGGTAGATGTAGAGAGATGTAGAGATGCAGGCATATTTTAATACGTGTCCCTGTACTTTGGCATATATTTATGCACACAATTTCAACAACAACAACAACAAAAATAATCACCAAGTTCTCCACACTTCTTAACATATAGGTAAAGAAAGTTGAGTGTTCATTAATAATGAAAACCAGGTTGATTTTTCTTAAAGTGAGAGGCCTTTGGGACTACTTTACCAAAGACAGAGAGAGAAATCCAACCATGCAGGTACTGGAGAACCATGAATTTTTCATTGCACAGGTGACGACAGGAGAGGGATTCCTGTTGGACTCCATGTTTGACTTTGCGGAGCGCTTCAACAAATTATGCCTGACAGATGAGGAGCTGGCACTGTTTTCTGCAATTGTTTTGCTGTCTCCTGGTATGTAGTGGCTTTATGGTCTAGTTGAGAGCTTTTTAGAGTTCTGTATCAGATTTTCTTTCTGGACAGTGGTAAGAAATAAGATATCGGGATCATATCCAGAAAATAGGAACCTTTTTTTACCATGTGATGATGTGGAGCTTTAGATAAGGCAGAGGGTTTTAGGGTTGAGACAGTTGTAGTCTTGTAAGTATCGTTAGTTAAATGAATGCAGTATGCAAGCTGTTATGGAATTAATGATGTGACAGTGAGCTGTAGCCTATTGATGATAAAGATACTATTGATTCTTTTGAGGAAGGACATCACAGACACCAATAATGATAGTTATATGCATCAATAGGAGTTCACCAGTGTGAATTGCACATATGCGCAGACCTGTTAACTAGCACACAGAAATTCATTGACATGTTTATTCTCAAATGACATATGCATCACTTGTCATTAATGTCTGCATATGCATACAAACTTGACACATTTACAAATGAGTATACTGTACATGACACATGGGTAATAAATGTAAGAAGATAATTGTTCACTTGAGCATATTCTAGTATATGTTCAATACTTTTATGATCATTTCCACTGTTACGAACAAAACACACAGCCTTTTTGTACCACAGATCGACCGGGTCTTCGGAACTTGGATCAGGTGGAACGTATTCAGAACAAGCTGACACATGCGCTGCAGAACATGATCAACTTGAGCCACAGGGGTGACACACCCCTGTTCGCCAAACTGCTCATGAAGACCACTGACCTGCGCACGCTGAACACGCTGCACTCTGAAAAATCTATTGGGTGAGTAACGTCTAAGAAAAGTGGCAGATGATCTATTGAATCCTGAAACACCTCTGTCTGGAATGCTGGTTAAGTTTGACAACCAAATCATAAATTTTGCAGCAGAAAGGTGTTAGAGGTGGTGGCACTTAAAGGGAGATAAGTTAATGTTGGAGAAGACTGAAATGCAAACAAACTTTGTCATTGTTCAAATTTTGAAGCATATTTCAAGATTTTTATTATTGTGATTCTTTTTTGGTCTGGATTCTGATTTCATGTTTACTTTTTGTTTCGTTTATATTCATACATATCATATGAGTAAGTTTTTCAAAACTTTTTATTGATCAGACACTTTGGATGACAGTTTCAGACCTGTTTACCCCCTCATGATTTTGCTGTAATTTTTATGGGGAAAAAAAATCGAAATTACGGGAATTATATGCCCCCCCCCCCCCCCCCCCCCCCCCCCCCCCCCCCCAAATTACAGGAAAAAAAAAAAAAGAAGAAAAAATTGTTGAAAGCTAAGTTTCGTTTGCTACTGTTTCGGCCAAAAGCAGTAAGAAGACATTTCCCAGTGTGCCTTGTGTCTTTTACTTTGTCGAAAATGGCGACGAAGCTGGTGGTCTTATGCACCAATGGCCAGTCGAAAATGGCGTCGAAGTGGTCTTATGCACCAATGGCCAGCTCTTCCTAAATCTTCAAAAGTTGCGAAAGTATTGCGAGTGTGAAGATTATGAGTTTTTTTGGGGGGGTTTGTTTTTTTTCAAATTACGGGTTTTTGTCTGAGATGTTACAGGTACATGAATTTGGGGTAAACAGGGTCTGCAGTTTACTTTTGCCGCATGCACACAAACATACATGCTTGGATTTCACAGGTGCATTTCGAATCATGCATGTTGTCTCTATGTGCCTGCAGGTCAGACCACACCACGGAGTGAAAGGCGAGAACGCCACAACACTGAGGAATCTGACATGGATTATCAGGACTCCATGAGTGCCATGTGAGTTTCTGTCCCCATGTGCATTATTTTTCATAACTGAAGGAATTATTTCCGGGACTTGGTCATACTGAAAAACCTGAAGGAAAGTTATTTAAAGAACTTGCTAATACTAGAATTGAAAAAGATTTCTTTTCTCTGTTCATGGTACACTCATAAACATTAAAAAAAAAAAAAAAGAAAAGTTTTTGCTCCCCCAACAAATTCAGAAGTACCAGCAGCTAATTCAGGTTTGGTAATTTAATTTTCAAATTTTTATCATGGATTAAAAGAAGAGCAGCATGAATATGGAAAGTAAGTGTTTTAGTGCATGAGCTTTTTGTGTCGCTGCTCCAGACAGACGTTGGTAAGGAACAACCTAGTCCTTTACAGTCTTAGACAAATAGAACATGTCTTGATGTTGTAACATTTTTGTGTCTACATCATGTCTGTTATCACTGTTTTTGGGGAGGATGGGGGTGGGGGTGGGAGGCAAGGGGAGGGAGGTCATAGTGAAGGTTGGCGTAGAGTAACGAAAGTAATTTGACCATAGTCAATAATTTTTGATACATGATTTTTAATGTGGGCGTTTATTTCAATTATAGGCACACATGACCTTTCACTTCTTACTGTTTTCTTTACTGTGTTGCTTTAAGTTACCACTTGTAATCAATGCTATAATTTAGAGCTCATGGCTTGTAGATCTGGCCGCTCCTCGCCTTCCCCATCTGAAGCGTCCAACATGACATACACCTCTGGATCGTTCAGTGACACCTGTTCTCTGGAGAATGGTAGCATCGGTCCCTTGTCTCAGCGCATCCCTCTGGAGGCAGCTGCACATCAGCAGGTATGACACATTCTGAAAACAAATGCCTGTAATACTGAAACTGCATACATTTTAGAGCGACGGATGAAATACGCTTGCTCATTTGCATGTGGACTTGCATGCAACATGCGAAATAGTATGTGCATTTGACATGGAGTGACATGACTGAATGAACATTAAAACCATAAATGAATACTACACAGGGTCATGAATACTACAAGGGTCAAGCTGTGGTGGAAATGTTGTAAAGACAACAAGCAAACTAACATAAGCTGTTGAGTGAAGTTTCTCAACAATTGAAATAAGCATAAATTTTTTCAGATACTAAATGGAGTCGACTTAACTTGTTTTTCAAGATCCTCGGACTATATAAAAAGGTTTCACTGTCTTTTAATTAGTAGCCTTTACAGTCTGGTTACGTCTTTACTTTGTGGGATAATGCTGCATGATATGATCAATCAAAATCTCATCTTTAAAGGAGGGAGAATTTTGTCATGACTCTCCTATGATAATATAGCAGTTAGCATGCTCTTTTTCAATAAGCATTGCACACTTGAACAGATTTTTGTTTACAAGAGAGACATTCGTTGACATCAGAACTATTCCTCATGAAAGTAGAGGAAAAGCATCTTGAGTTGATATTTCAAGAAGTGTCTAGCATTTTGTTGCAATGGTTTCATGTTATATTTCAGGTTGTATTGCGTACTCCCTATGGAACATTTTACCGTGAGGAGATGAGTGGGTTCTACGGTCTTGTGCCTGACCAGCCTCGACGTCGTTGTAATACTCTAGACAGAGAAACCCTCACACGACCTCGACTTCACACCATTGAAGAAGGAAATCGCCGCCGCTACACTCTAGACAAAGATTACATCAACAAGATGGTGAACAGACTGAGTGACAAGTTGGAAAAGAGAACAGCAATCCGTGGAGATAGTGTCCCTCCCTCCTCCATTTCCTCCAGTGCGGCATCCAGTCCCATTCCAGAAGAATATGGAGGTGCAGGTAATTTTATTCCCATCTCCACAGCTGAGCAGACAATGAGCATGACTCGTACCTCCCCCACTGCCATCCCTGAAGCTCTCATGGCTCAGCCCTATGGGTCTTCCCCATCTTCTCCTCGCCCCAGATCAGGGTCATTTGGCACTGACGATTATGAGCAGCGCCGCCGATGTTACAGCTTCCATCTGAACAGCGATGGGCGCGCCTCACGTCAGGCCCTGCACCAGAAAATGATGGCAGAACGTGAACGTCACTCCCCAGAAACCCAGCACTACTTGTCTGCCGAGCAGAGGCGTGGCAGCATTGGGGCTGCCTGTGGTCTCCATGCCAGGAAACGCTCCTTGCTTGTTGACAGACACCCATCCTACCTGGCTGCCACACCTGAAGGTCTACGACAGAACCTGACTGACAAACGAATGCTGTCATCAGTGGCAAATGTGAAGGTAGGTTTGGAAGTGCAATTCGTGTATCGGTATTGTTAAAGATAATATAGTGTGTTCTTCTTGTTAATTGAAAATGTGGTGTGTTCTTGTTGTTAATTGATCACATGTAATTGTAGATGTGATGACTTTACAAAATGACATTAGCATTAGTATTTTATTGACATAGTGAATATTGATCAGTGGTTTATACAATACTGTTAAGTAATAAGCATGATGTGTCATAGTGTTTATATTCATGATGCATTTATTCATCAGTTAAGTAAGATGTGGCTGAAATGTCTATAGAACTGCTGAAGGGCAAAGCTGCCTTTAGATGTCCATGGAGTTGGAATGTGTACTTTCACTGTTGCAGCACATGATGCCAGAGGCTCCAGTGTACGGAAGAACTCTAACCCCCAACTCCCTTAGTCCCAACATGCTGCAACGTCGGGAGTTCTTCCGTCCAGCTCCCTTGGATTCAGCCCCCCAACTACCATTTTCTCCACTGTCAGTCCCCAGGAAAGCGAAGATGGCGCCGTGTCCTCCCAGACAGACATCAGGAGCCAGTCTGTCAGTAAAGTGGAGGGTACACCTGTCGTCACGGCTACAGTCACCAGCAAGGACGTAGGCAAACATTCCATCCGAGAACTGATTGTCCCCAGTACTCAGAACCCACCCACAGGTACACATGGGGGGTTCTCCTCATCGGGATTCTGATGATGGACAGAGTGAGACATTCGGACACAAGAAGTTTGACAAGTTTCGCAAGACGCTGGGCGACTGTTGCTGGGGATGAAGTGAGTAGCAGCGAGCGAGATCAAGGCGAAGACCGAGTCAAGATGATGGAAGCCCAGGAAGTGGACATGAAAGAGGAAGGGGAGGCAGTCAGTTCCAGGACCTCACCCATGACCCACCCTGATTCCAGCAGCTTCGTGTGACATGGCCGACAGTAAACATTCCAGACGCTCCGCCAAGGATGCCCACCCAAACCTCTTGGCCTACTTAAACTTGCCAGCGCAGGCAGGTAGCACGGCCCCCCCTCCACCTCCTCCCTCCTCGTACATCCCAGCCCCACCCTCTTCCTTGATAAGTTACCCCTGGCAAGTTGCACCCACACAACAGTGTGGCAAAGAAAACTCCGGCCATTCCTCCTGCGGTATCAGGACAGTCAGGCATGGACAGCATGACAGAGAGGAACAGCAAGGAGCAGCTGCATGCAGCCACCATGTCCAATCTGAAGGAGAAGTTGATGCGCAAATTTGACAGTTCTGAGAACCTGCCCAAGCTGTCTGCGGTGTCAACTGCTGCTTCTGCAGCAACTTCAGCAACCTCCACCAGTGAGTTTGATGACATGCTTCCCTGATAGCAGTTTAGAAATAGTGTTTTTTTCCCCCCCAAAGGATGAACAGAATTGCAGATGAATGGATAAGTAGGTACTTCTTATTGCTCTGCATTAAACAATTGGCTCTGTAAAGTTATACATGTACTGCAGTAAATGGTTATCCTAAGCTGAAATGTCTAAAACTTAAAACACCTGCTCTCCATCAAGCAGTAAAGGTAAACATGCACTTAAATGACATTTCTTTCATTAAATAGTAATAAGGGTGAATACGCTTTGAAGTTATAGCATGTATCTTAACATATTGTTTTGTGAATCTCGTTTCAAGCACATTCGAACTGGATAGATGCTCAAACCTGTTCTTTCTTTATCAACATAACATTACATGAATGAAAAACTCGCAAGTGTGTACAACAGGCATGTTTTTTTTTTTTCTTTTCTTTTCTTCAGTATCCAATGGAGAGCTGAAGCAAGAAGGGCTGTCTTCAGAGTCTTTTGGAGGTCTCTTCTGGTGCCTCTGGTCATCCCAGTCCCACCAGCTCCAGTCCTGCCACCACCATGGCTCCAACCGCTCCTTCATCAGCAGGCATGATGCTGCCTCCGCACCCCTCCATGCACACGGCCTTGTACCAGTCCATCCTCAGCTCCCACCTTGGCATGCAGGGGCTGAGGGGCCCAGCGGTCACCACCCAGCATCTGGCTGGCCTGCAGCAGCAGTTTGCCCAGTTGCTGGCCTCCTCCTCCTCCTCCTCCTCCACCTCCAGCCCCCCTCGGTCATGTCCTGTGTCCTCATCAGCTGCTGCCGTGGAATCGTGTGTGCTGTCCTCTGCCGATTCCCTGCACACTGCCTCTGCTGGCAGTGCTTCTGGTGGTTCAGCAAGGTGAGAGAATGAATACCTGTGCTATATGGGGCATGTGCAGAATCGGGGACTGGATGTTTTTTTTTGGATGCTGGCGTGCATGCATCTTCATTAAAGTGAATTGCAAAACTCTAGTGCATATTGATTTTCTTTGTAGTTTGTGATTGTACA
>JADBJO010000435.1:627500-650000 GCA_016801955.1 Conus betulinus
CAGTGGTTACGTTTTGTTAAGAGGAATCTTCAAACATTGTTTGTCAATCTTTTCATAGTTTGCAATGATAATCAGACAAAGGAGAACAAAGCATACTTTCTGTATTGGAATATGCTTTCTCTGTTGGCTGTCTGAGGAGAAAAATTCAAGCACTGCTCACACAGTTTCTTTTAGACCTAACAATATTTTTTTTATTTTCCTTGCTCTATGTTCATACTTATTCCTCTTCATTGTCAGCATGTTTCTGTTAACTTCATTACATATTGTTTGTCATCTTTTTATATTTATAATGAATGTCATTGTGCTCGATTTCTTTTTCTTTCTTTTTTTTAAGATCATATTTGTATGTAAACTAAGTTCATCATCCCTGCTCAGCTTGCTTTAAACTTGGCCGTTCATATTGTTCTTGTGTCGGTTTACAACTAGTAGAACCTTCACTTCCTTGCACAAAAGAGGCATTCTGTTCTGTCTCTTAACCAGCCTGCTGATAGGGGGTTTCCAGTAGACACTGTGTCATCACAGTGTTCACAGTTAGTGACTGTTATGACCTGCATAATGCCCACTGTCTTTGTCATCAAAGGTACGGTGATTTGTCTACACATTATTTCTGTGTTCTGAAAGGTATCGGGGGAAAATACTGAGATTGTATATTTCTAATACCTGAACTCTTGCGACTTCATTTACTGTGTGGGAATGTGTCAAAAATATTGTGACCACAATACGTTCTGATACTTCCCTGATAATGAAGTGGTGTAGGGATTTGTTGAGTCTTTAGCCCAGGTGACTTTCACAGTAATTTAAACTTTGGAGGAGGGAAAGAAAAAAAGGTAAATTGTACAGTCTGTTCCACTTCCTTTACTGTTTTATTGGATTTCTTTTTTTCTTGTGACTGTAGTGCTAGAATAATTGAGTTTTAAAAATTTCACTGAAATTTCAGTGGCCTTGATCTGTTCAGTGACTCTGATCGTAATATAATCCTGTATTCCTTTCATTCTCCTTCTCTCTCACTCTCTCTTTGTCTCCATGGGAGGAAGCCAAGGCTTCTGTTTGTTCCGGTACATTGTTGACATTTTTTTTTACTGTGGCCTTTTGTGTATTACATTTTTCTTGTTACCAGTTTTTACTGGACAAAGCTAAGCAGAGGTTTCTACCAGTGATTTTTGTGTGTTAGGTGAAATGCTTGTCCGCAGTATAAACCTATGTGAGTGTGTCTGTTTCAAGAGGTTAGATATTGACTGTTAGCCTGTGTGTCTGTATGGCTTCTGTTTTTCTTTGTATGATGTTTTCTAACTGTTACGCATGTTACTGCACTTGATCTGAGAGTTTGTGCATATTTATGATACATGTTATGATTGTGACATGGTTTTTGCTAAAATGATGGTGTTTTCAAAGTGAATAGTTTCGCTCCTCATCTATGCTAAGTTAAGTATTTCCCCGCGGTGATCTTGAGAGAGGATTTGTGATCCAAAAAACTAATTTATTACAAGCCTGCATGTTTGGATTTGATTGAGAATTTTATTTGTCTTGCCCATAGGTAATGCCATTGATGTTGTTCACTCTGTAGAAGTAGAAATTCTATCATTTAGAATGGATGGCTAGATTTTTTTAAAAATCTGTTTTGTTTCGTATGTTGACTGTAAAGAGAGATTCATCACTGTGTGTGTGTGTGTGTGTGTGAGAGAGAGAGAGAGAGAGAGAGAGAGAATACACCTTACATTGAGGTATATACTGGGTGCATTCAGACCACAGAAATGATTTTGAGATACTCCTTATTACCTACTTTTATGCTCCAATTTCCACACACACACACAAATTCCTGTACATTTTAAAAAGTTATTGTACGTAAGTGATTTGAATTTTATTTATTTTATAGCTTCACCTACTTTGTTACCTGTCGCTGTGAGAACAGCATACAGATTGAGAACTTCAGGTGTCAGGTGGTTTTCTTGAATTCAAAAGAAATCAAACAAATAAAAAAAGTAAAAGGGAAAAAAGGCTTATGGTGAAGAGTTCAGTTTGATTGGCTGGTTTGTGTGTGCGTTTTGTTTTGAAGGGGCCTGGAAAGTTTTCTACATTGTTTGGTTTCATTTATTCTCACCATTTCATCGCTACTTCAGTAGAATGCGACAGATGCATGATATTTAACTAAGGTACATAGCTGCTTCAGTATTTCACAGATGTTTCATAACATCAAAGAACCGATGTCATCATTTTTTTTTCCATCCATTTATCAAAAGTCATCATTTTGATATATGTTGCTGGTCTATCAGTACTGCCCAGTTCATAGCGATTACCTGTTGTATCCTTATAAGACTATGAAGGCAGCCGTCAGTGGGTATGTGAGATAAGAAGCGTCTGCCTCTCCCATGGGTTGGTAATCTTGTGCATGTAGTTTAAACATTAGTTCAAATCCAGTTGAAGATGGTTTCAGTAATGAAAATGAGTGGAATTGGTTTTTTTTTTGTGCTGATGGAGTTCTCTGACCTGGGTGGATTTTTTTTTTTTTTTCGCTTGTCTGGATGTTTTGTATGCTTTGTGTGTGTTTCTCAGCATGAATGGAATGGGCTTTTTCATTTCCCACTCAGAATTGTAATTTCAACCACATGAAAAGAAACAAACCCCATTGAACTTTTCCCCATGATGGTGATGGGAGTGATGGATGCTTTGGCAGTTGAGGGTCTCCACAAACCTCTGTCATCAGCCCATAAACAACAGGGTAGAGAGGGTCAAGTAACCAGTCCCAGTCCTTGGGGTTGTCCATCCAGGACTTCTCAAGGAACGTCCACCCTCCACTATGGCCTGTAGAATGGTCTTGGACGGGGAGTAGCGGCAAGGTGCATGCCCATAATGTCAGGCAAACTTCCTGTGCTTGATAACTGTAAGATGTTTGCTATTGAGCATGGTTTATTTTTTTTTTGGAGGGTGGGGGGGGGGAGGGGGGGGGGGGGGGGGGGGGGGGGGGGGGGGGGGGGGGGGGGGGGGGGGGGGGGGGGGGGGGGGGGGGGGGGGGGGGGGGGGGCTATTGTGCTTTAGTTTTCCAACTGATCTGAAAGCCATCATCAACACATTGACATCATCCCCTTCCTTCAGGGTCCACCTTTTCATCTGTTTGCTTTGCTCAGTTGTAAGACTGCATGTACATATTTTTTTTGTGCATTTTCAAAAGACAATTGTTCGCCAGTCTGTTGAGAACAGATTTTTATCAGAGCTTGGTACATCATCAGTTTGCTTTGGTGTAAATACTGGCTACCCTAACTGGAAACAAGTAGTGGTAACAGAGACACAGAGTGAACAGGCAGACACACAGACATTGAAATTGACAATGTTAGGGAAGAGAATGTTTCAATTGCGTAAAGCTAGTCTGTAAATTTATGCTTTTGATACTAGTTTGGTGCTTTTTGTGTTCTTTTGAGTCATGGAAGACAGTGTGTTTTTTTTTTTTTTTGTACAAGTCGTATATAAATAACTTGATAAAATGCTATGTTATGTATATGTTTTATTTATTTTTTAATGTAAAAATGTTAATCATGTTCGTAGTCAATGTAGATGTTACTATTTTGATCTCTTTAAGAATGTAAACAACAGACAGTCACTGACGAGCTTGAACATTTTTTTTTCTTGTTTGTTTTTTGAAGAGGAGTAAAATACACTATATGAACATTGTGATCTTTCATTCTGAGATTAAAAGCATTGTGTCAAAAGGTCTGCATGTCTGTGACTATGAACAACATTGAGCTTCAGCCCAAATCAGTTTACTATTGCAAGATTTGTGATGTTTTGTACACATATAGAGATATCACTTTGAGACAAGTAAATGGTGCAAAACTAATTGTTTGGAGATTGCTGCCAAGTGTTCAAGTTTTAGTTTTGGCAGTGTTATTTAGAATAGTAACACATGGTGTGCTAAAAAGCAGACTTCTTCAGTATCTATCCTACAAACTCACAACATAAAGTACCAGGTATATTTATTTCATTCCCAGAATTATTTCAGATATTTTTTTTTTTAGATGAATACTCTCATGGTCAAGTCGGATATTGAACGCAATTGTAACAATTGGGTGCAACATGTTTGTGGAATACTGAGATGGGGAAAAGCATTAAATTGATCCTTTGGGGTTTGCATTGCCATCATAAGGAATTGTGGTTCACTGGTGTCACAGTATCTGCGATGATAATGATATGTGTATGGGAGTGTATGTAAGTTAATGATGGATTCTGTTTGAAATGTTCCAACCTTTGTGGAAATAAAATGTAGAAAATAACTGGAGTGTGTCTTGGTCATTAACTCTCTCACTTTGCAACCACCTTTGGATTGCAGATCGAACATTCATACTGATACTTACAGAGAAAAAAAACTCAAAAACTTGCAAACAAAAAACTTGCAAACAAATCACTGCATATGCAACAAAATTACTGCCAACACCAACGATATTCTGGAAAATGTTCATAGCCACAGTCTTTGACCTTGGGTTCAGCAACCCAATGTTGGATCACTTCATCCCAAAACTTGAGTAACTGTTCGTTCTGCCACTTGAATTCATGTATCTAACAGAATTGTTTTTGGTGTCTCATCTGTCATGCCCTCATTATGGCATAACACCTCTGCTGATCATTTCAGCTCCCTCATACATAGACAACCACGGGGTATTTAAGACACATGTGGCAGCCTCATACTGGCAGATGACAGTGGTATCAATATGTCTTGGTAGGACACTCACTGGGTGATACATCGCACTGCTGAAGAGAAAAAAAATTGATGTTCAGCGTGTGGAATGTGCAGTCCTGATTGTATTTACACAGCCCCATTCTGATCACAGTAGTTGCCTTGTTGCTCCTGGGGCTAACTTGGGCGTTCCCCTCTTGTGGATGCCACCACATCCATCCTGAGACAGTCCTACTTACAACGTGGTAATACTAAAACGTGGCTGGCAGTCGTGGGACATGAACATGGAGAGGAAGTCCAAGCAGGTCACCACGACCGCGGCACATAAATGGTCAGAGACTTTGTACCTTGTAATGGTGATCAATGAACATGATGCCCCAAGTTCGGTTCTGGTCTGTGACGCATAAGAAGGCTGTGCTTCACTCTTTTTCCGTGATTTCTTTTCTATATCCTGGTGTCGACCATGTTTGAATGTACACACAACTGTTTTTTTGTTCAGGTAATTTGATCAAGGCTGGGAGGCTCGTCCATTTCAGTGGGCGAAGTTTGGCTGTACTGTTTCAGTCTTACCATTTGAGTCCATAGCATGCTCTTCTACTCCTGGCGCCAGCTGGAGTTTTTTAAAAAAAAAAAAAAAAAAAAAAATCAAATTATGCCTCTGATGGGACTGGAATCCACCATCTCCCAGCCTGTAACCTATGTTGGTACGGTAACCACCACACAACAGTAGCTAGTATATTTCACAATTAACAAATTTTAGAGGCCAATAACAAGAAAAAAAAAAGCTATGTATACTAAGCAAACAGCTAAAAGAAAAGGTCAGGCCAACCTACCCTAAACCAGCTTAACAACACCTCACAACCTCCAAATGCATGGTGCGATGAAGGCGATAATCGGAGTCCACGTCACATGATTGGTGAATACCGACACTGGAAAGCAGCCGGGGAATGGATGGTGAATAACAAACCTCTGTCGGCCTAACTCACCAAGAAGAAAACTTGACAGAACCGGACCCAAAATGACTGACCCTGACTGCAAAATGAGTTGCAGTGTCATGTGTGAATGATCATGAATGACCCAGGTATATCTTGATGAAATGCCCAAGGCTTACATTCAACTGTTTGCCCAAGGCCCACAGTGAGGGCAGAGGGGCAGAGGTGACGTGCAGTTTGTACTGGTTGAAATAATCCGGTGCCTAGGATTTATGTGAAACCATTTATCGTGACCAACATTATGTCCAGAACCCAAAGTCAGATATAGCTAAAGATCTGTTAGTCTGGTAATAGTGTTGTAACCTGATGGAGACAGGAGAAAAACGACAAAGAAGTCACGGTGATAGTGGTTGCAATGTGTTGCATCAAATGTACGGCCGGTGGTTGGGAGAGCCGGAATACAGAACTGAGCAAAAACGACAAAAATTAAGCGGAGGTCAGGACTGTTGATGACTGACGCTCACACAGGAAGCCCGTAGTTTGCTTGGAAAGCGGGAATAACATTGCATCCACCATATAGACATTTGTTTTCTTATAGAAATAGGTACAAAAGGATGGGGCACCTTTGGTTAAACACGAAGACCATATTTCTGGGGAATGAGGGGAGCGGGGCTAAGGCCAGTATGTTCACTCAAAACGGACGCTCAAAAAGGTGCCGCCATTGAAGGCTTGTACATAAACAGCGTAACAAAAATGTGACTGAACAAAACTTAACCACACACACACACACTCACACACACACACACAAGTCTGAACAAGCTGGGTGCACCGAATCCGACTTCAGCTAGTGAGGTGAATATTCTTATAACTGCAAGTGCTTGTCCACAGGGAACTGAACATCGTGCCATCATTGGAGACAATCGCTGGAAGGCGGATGGCTGCTTTGCGGAGAACTGCAAAGGTAAGGCGTAACCAGCTCCTGAGCCTACAAACTAATCTGCGGATTTAAACGTTCTGAAATAGGCCTAGTCTACGGCCTATCGCTAAAGCATGGTAAAATTTTGAAGTTTGGAAGTCTGGATGTATCAACCGCAGTCAATCTTGGATACAAACGATCAACAGTGAAATGCTTAAATCTGCGGCTCACCGATATTTCCAGGCCACACAAGATAGTCTGCGGAATTATGATGTTATAAACATTAGTAAGGAGATTACCACTCAAAAAAAAAAAAAAAAAAAAAAAAAAAAAAAAATCATGGCACCAGGGAATAGCAGATCAGCGCACCCTGCCTTTCGCGTCACACATGCAATCTACTACAGCCGTTTGCGATGTCACGTGGTAACGCATTTTCGGGTAGTAACCATGGCGTCTCTAAGATGAATCAATATCTATGAATTACATCACTGAGCTTGTCTTCTTTAATTAATATCAACATTTTACTTGGATGCTTTTAAGTAACAGAAGGGGGAAATTATCAAATACTCTTTTTGATGAGATTTTTGGAGTTGTTGCTCGATTGTGATGACATAAGCAACGATGAACACGTCATGCATTCCAAAGTCTTGTCGTCATACGCAAAACATCACATGATGTGTGTTTTTTACATCTAGGTGGTTGATGTGTATATGGAATATCCTTGTCGAAACAGGATTCGACTTTGTGTGGGAGTCACAAAAGTTTTCGTCTGTTCACAGTATCTGTAGAAATGTTCGTAATTCATTAGAAGATGTTTACGTACGTGCATGGAACGATGCTTTAGAATCCAGTAATAAGTGTTTATTTTATAGGAATTTTATAACAGTTTTGCCGTGAAAAATATATTGAAATGTTGCCTGATGTTTATATATACCCACTAATCCGGTTCCGCTGTGGTAATCATAAACTCATGATAGAAATTGGCAGACGATCACGATGAACGATTCTGTCGGGACTGCGACCAGAATGACCTTGACGACGAATTTCGTTTTGTAATGAAATGCACCAAATATGATATTAGAAATAAGTTTATACCAGAACAATGTACATGTATAAATCCGTATTTAACTATTGTCGCTTGCTCTGTGGTAATAAAAAAAGTGTTGCTAAACTTAGAGAAGTTTTTAAAAAACTACTAAAGTTGTGTAAATATCCAGTGTGTTAATTATCGGGAAAATTTTTTTATGTTTGTTGTGTTTCATTTGCATTTGTTTATTTTGTTTCAAGTCCTCCATGCCTCCAAAAGGGTCACAGGATTAAATTTTTGAATCTTTGTGTGTGTGTGTGTGTGTGTGTGTGTGTGTGTGTGTGTGTGTGTGTGTGTGTGTGTTAATCTCCCTGATTCGACAAAGGCATTACATGTCATGTTATCAACTGGGTGGAGACACGTTCATGGCATGCTCTGAGCACTGAGCGCTTACAGACAGGCTGGATCAACTTCAACAGCAACCAGCTCAGAATAGTGGGGCTAGAGCAGACTGCACAGAACCTGTACGTCGACGCAGAATCTTCTGCTAGAGGACGTTAAGTGCTGGAAGAATCGGAGCGTTGCCTAACCCCACCGCTCATTCAACGTCTCGCTTAAAAAAAAAAAAAAAAAAAAGTGATCTCTTCCCTCCTCCACCCTACCGTACTTCCCCCCTCCCATCCTCACTTCTCAATAGCGAGAGTAATTCTGTTGCATGCTACCCTTACCATTACATTCTCCCCTCCCCCCTTTTTCTTCCCTCCGCCCCCCCCCCCCCCCCCCCCCCCCCCCCCCCCCCCCCTTAACTTTCATCCCACCTATAAACTTTTTTCGGGGGTGGGGGTGGGGATGGGAGGTGGGGTGAAGGGCAGATCTGAAGGGGGTGTGGGATGGGGTGGGGGCTATGCACTCACACTCGTGGACACCTATATACAACAAACCAGAAATAAGACCCCCCCCCCCCCCCCCCCCCCCCCCCCCCCCCCCCCCCCCCCCCCCCCCCCCCTAAAATATTAGATTAGATTTGCTGTTTGTTATTTGTTTGCTTGAAATCATAGCATTTGCCTGTGGTCGAGGACTGGCAGGTTTGCATGTTATTTTGATTAACTAAGAACCGGCACTTCTACACATAGTCCAGAAGTGACGCAGCAGTATTGCAGGGTCTTCTTGGTGAGTTGCCTCAGATCAGCCTATTACGGGCAGTCCAATATGTATACAATTAGCACTGGAAGTATAATTTCACGAACCTTGTTGTCGCTGGCTTTTCGGGAGCGAAACTTGAGCAGTTTGTTTGGCAGTTTCAACAGATGGGAACAAGAAAGCCGGCAAAATACCGGTCAACAAATGAAACAAAAACAACCCATCTGTCCCGCTTCACTCAAAAAAAAAAAAAGAAAAGAAAACATTAAAAAGAAAAAAAAAAAAAGAAAGAAAAAAAAGAAGAAAAGAAAGAAAGAAAGAAAAAAGCGAGAGTTCAAAGATAAAGTTTAACTTAGGCGGAAAATGGGGGTGGCGATGGATCGTTTCAAGAAACGAGGTGAAGAATATTCTACACACACACATACACACACACACGCGCGCGCGCGCGCGCGCGCGCCAACACACAGAGAGAAAAGTAAAGAGAAGAAGGGTGGGAGGGTATGAGGGAGAGCAGCAAAAGAAATACAGATGCAAGATTGCGAAAGAATAACAGACACTTTTTCACAATTCCACATCACCACACCGCCAAATGATCGCCGCTTCATGTAAGTGCCTTTAATTGCATGGGTTTTTCCATCACTGTATCTTGTGCAAGAGGTTTTTTTTTTCCCCTCCCGAAAGGTCAGGGCTGGCAGTGTTAATCCTCTCTTTCTCCGAACCAAAGATTTGCAACGCAGCCCTGGAAAATGTCATCCTTCAAATGGTCTTAGTCCTCTGTGGTTTCATTGGCTCAACAGGGGGTGACTGACGATGACTCCTTCAAATAAATTACTTGAATTACCTGGAAAATCAATTGTTACATCGAAAAAACAAAGAGGACTGCATACCTGACTATGATAATAATGATTGCGTCTCTGTAACCTATTGCCCTACTTCCTCACCCGGATCGATCCTCTCACTTCAGAGCTAGTTGGTCACACGCCACAATTACGATGATGCACGTAAAATGCGGAGGCGTTTTGAGGCGCAGCATGGTTTAGAAACAAAATGAAATTGAACCAAATTTAGCTCGTAGAGTATTCCCCCCATATCCTCCTACCCAACAAGTCATTTCACTTTTTTCCCCACACATTTTCAACTGGTGACATTACCCCCAAATCTGTGAACATACGAATGAAATTCAATCAGACGCCAGATTTAAAGTTTCAGAAGTCATATGTGACCACAAGGCCGCGTGGCCTTCTCTCCAAAATCCCATTGATATTTACTAGAAAATACAAACACACGACCTTGGCACACGAGTTTCGAGTGTGTTACCTGTTCAAGCTGAAAATCCATACAAGTACCGCTGGCCCAGAGCCCTACAGAAGTGACACAGCTTTCTGGCTCTGACGTCAAAGACTCTAGCGTAATATGCGCAGCTGATCTTCGATGACGTTTCCGCTAGACGATAGTAGATAATGCAGCTACGTCTGTTTTATCCACATCTGGTAGTCTAATCAGTATTGAATACCGCAGGCACACTGGTGTGGACAGAAGAAGAAGTTATTGGGGGAAAGTCTTCCGACTTTCAGCGGAAATTATCACACCATTCCAAACACTGAACACGACTGTGACGTAGTAAGTTGACTATCTGTGACTGACTAACTGACTAACAGCAAAGCGACAAAAAAAAAAAAAAAAGAAAAGAAAAGAAAAACATGCATGTTTCGGTTCAAATTACTACAAAATAGTGAACACAGTAAGGATAACACGAGCAGAGTCGATATAAAGTCCATAATGTTTACAGGAACCTGATCCACAAAGCATGTGTAGGCAAAAACTTTTTGAGGTAAGGAACTGTAAGTTTCAGAAAGAACAAATAAACAAAGATACGAAAAAGGACATCAGGATCAGAGAGAGAGAGAGAGAGAGAGAGAGAGAGAGAGAGAGAGAGAGATGGGTGAGTGGGAGATAGATTGACACTGACATTTTATCGAACATTAGCTTCTTATACAGCCTTAATGCTCTGAGAGAGAGAGAGAGAGAGAGAGAGAGAGAGAGAGAGAGAGAGAGAGAGAGAGAGAGAGAGAGAGAGTTGCAAGTTTGCTAAAGAATAAAGAATAAACTTTGCGGGCGAATAATAAAAGCAGCCCTTCGTTTTAAGACCCGCCATCACCAGTCCTCCAAGTGAGTCGCGAAGTGTCTTGACCAGACGTTTATTGGGTGTCGTTTTCCCCCCCCCTCTCTCCTTTCTGTAACTTGTTCCAGAATTTTTGTCTGAAAGGTCACGGCTGACAAACTTAATTCTTCTCCTTCCAGAGAAACAGATATATGCAACGTGGCAGAACTGCAATGTCATCACTGCAGTTCTTCCACTGGTGGCATATGAATTCGAAGAAAGACTAAGATCGAGGACCCCCCCCCCCCCCCCCCCCCCTCCCTGGAGATGATTCACATCGATCAGTTGTTACATCTCTACAACGAGGTCAGAATTAATTACGAAACTGGACTAACACTGATACGAAACATAATGCGAAAGGTTTGTTAGATTGGCTACCATTTTTGAACTGTTTATAGCGAATACTTGTACTAAGATAAGAAAATATAACTTCTGCAAAATTCGTATGAAAAAAAAAAAATCACACCAAATCTTGTGAATTGTAAGACATCGTGAAAATACCGAGTATATAAATGAACGCTAAAAGCCTGAAAATGAAAAAGGAAAGGAACAAAAATAGAAAAAAAGATCTTAGCATACGTGTCCAAAAAATGGATCCAAGCATACAGGAGCCCTGGTGTTGTGCATATACAATAAAGGCTAAAACGTGGAGACTGCCCCATCAAAATTCATGTCGGCGTGACAGTTGCGTATAAAGACGTGTCATATGAGACAATTTGCACCGGATAAGTAGTTATAAACAGCGACATCCGAGTGAGGCCCGGAACGAGCACAATGTTCAAGCGTGTAAAGACACAAATTGAAGAGGATCCGTTTATTTCAGTTTTTGACCTGAGTGAAACGAACGGGATACTGCAGCATCATTCTGAGAAGAGAAACGCAGTTGCCAGATAGACAGGCCTAAATCATCTGTTGACAGAATAGCAGCGGGTGCCAGTGTGAATGAGACACACCCATCCCCACTCTCCCGCCCCTCCTCCGAAGTGCCACTACGTCCGGCAAACAACAGTGCACAAGAACTCGTCGATTCCGACAACCTCGACACGAACGAGAGGAATTCGAAACTGAGGTCACCACAAAAGCAGGGTGTGAAGGTCTACAGAATTTTTTAAGACTGTCTGCATGCAGATCGATGAGGATAAGGATGATGATTATGCTAGGGAGTTCCATTCTGGTCTGAGACTACATGACAGGGCAGTGATTCTTATTTTCATCACATACCGACATCAATCAGTCTCAACAAATACAGACACCTGCAGTGTTAAAAAAAAAGGAGAGAGAGAGAGAGAGAGAGAGAGAGAGAGAGAGAGAGAGAGAGAGAGAGAGAGAGAGAGAGAGAGAGAGAGACTGATTCTTATAGACGCATTTATTAGTAAGCGGATAAAACTTGACTGTATGGTTCAAGTCTTCCCGGTTGAGCCCATAGCAAATTCAAGTTTAGGTAGAAAGCCGGTCGGAGCTAGATATCCCACAAATTAATGGCTCTGTGGGAAATAAAGAATCCGGAACTCTGAAAAAGTTGTATAATTGCAGCTTGCCCATACCACAATCAGACTATGAAAAAGCGATTGAATCTTGCCTGAGCTTGAAACTGTGTGGAAAGAGGAGAGTACTTTCAACCTCTCAGAAATGTTAATTTACGCCCCATTTTTGTTTTGCGAATCGGGTGACGAGACAGTTGTATCAGTCCTCGTATGGGTACGTTTGTATGGAACCCTTCTTATTTCAGTTCTCAGCCCTGATAATTATAACCTTTGCAGTGGGGTGGGGGAGATAAACAGGATGACTTTCTCGAGCAGACTGATCCCGGCTTTCAAGACT
Source organism: Conus betulinus (assembly GCA_016801955.1). NCBI lineage: Eukaryota > Metazoa > Mollusca > Gastropoda > Neogastropoda > Conidae > Conus > Conus betulinus. Next base: position 640,161 of record JADBJO010000435.1, read on the forward strand.
AGCCTGACAGATAAAGGCCGTCTTTCCATGGAGCGCAGGGTGACGGTGGAGTGGGCACGTGGGCATCATCGTCCTGGGGTGAAAATGTCAGCATCGTGCTTTGAGGGTACTGAATACAAGTTTCGCACAGGGTTCTGATGTACAACATTTTTCGTCTAGCTTTCTGCTTGTGATGATACTACAGATAGCTCACTTGGTTTTCGATGACATTTTAGCGTAAAGAAAGAATGACAAAATTAAAAACAACAACAACAAGAACAACAAAAACGGCATTATTAACCTCCTGCTTGCCAAATGCTGTGAAGGATGATTCGTTCACAATGAGGTGGTTCTGCTGGCCATCGTTCACAAGTGGAGTCCGGAGTCGTTGCTCATAGCTGGATTCTTGCAGTGGCATTCTGGAGGCCCACGGCTGTCGAGGGTGGAGAGAACTGATTCAGCTGTTATTGATCAGGCAGTGCCGTCTTCAGTGCCACAAACAGTCAGCTTCCCACTTACATCAGTCCACATGGTCAAACGGTCCACATTGGTCAAATTGCCCCTGCTGGCTTATATACCTTGGCCGATGTCAAGTTATGAACTCAGCCAGTTGTTCACACCAGAGGCCAGAAGTGATCATTAGGCCTTTCCTGGTAACGATCCTCTGTACGGTTTCCCCACTCGTCTGGACGGCGTCCTGGACTTCCTGCTGCCTTCTGATGACTCACAGAGAGGTGAGTAAGCCATTCTAATGGGTCTCCACTTGGGTCGAGACCACACATTTGGCCTCATTTGGTTTTCAATTTTTTGTTTCTCCTTTGATATAGAGGAGCGTGCAACCTGTCTTTTCTGCTTTGTTTTCGTCTGCATGGCAGGTAGCGAATTCCGGCAGCCTTTTCTTCTGGTTTTTAGAACCGTCTTGCTTCGCTTATTTTCAGTCTCACGTTTTTTTTTTTCTCTCTCTAAAATTGACTCCTTGAGCTCTTTTTACCATCCTTTTGTCCCCGAAAACAGGTCTTTGAGGTTCTTTTGTTATTCTTTCGGTTCCCCGAGTTCACTGCTGGCACTGATTGCGCCGTCTGGGTGTCTACCTTCGTCGCAACTTGAGGCTAGTCATGATCCGTGGGACGCTTCTACTTGGAGTCCGTCCTCTGTATTCTGTGAGTTAGCTTCTTGTCACATTGTGTCTGGCTTTTCCTTGGTTTTGGAGTAAGGCGTGCAGCACTCCAAATCTTTCCCTCGCTGCCATTACTGTGTAGCTCCTCTGTCCCTTTAGTTGTTTGTCGGGTCTCTACGTATGATCTGTGAGTTTCTCTGCCCCTTTGCGTCCTGGGTGTCGCTGCATGGCGACAGCATCTTGCGTTGTTGAAAGGCAAGGGCTCAGGACATGTAGCTGTCTGCCTTAAGCCTGTTGCCAGCTGTGGCAGGGGCTGCCTGCTTTTCCCAACAGTGTTGCGCGCCGTCCATTGCTGGTAGGAAAGTCACTCCTGGCCAGATGAAGATCGAACACCCTGCTCATTTTGCAGCCTTGTGCCACACCATTGTCAAACTCACCATGGCAGCAAACACTGAACTCGCAATTACCTTGGGTCATTTTGTTTCTTTGTCAACGTCACAGAGAAAGGGAAGTAAATACAATCAATTACCTTAGGTCATTTTGTTTCTTTGTCAATGTCGCAGGGAAAGGGAAGTAAATACAATCAATTACCTTACGTCATTTTGTTTCTTTGTCAATGTCGCAGGGAAAGGGAAGTAAATACAATCAATTTGGAGAAAATTTTCTTCTAGTATTTGTGACAATTGAAAAACGAGTTAAGTACGTCAGTGATGATTCAAAAAAGAAAAAAGTAATATTGATTTGTGATTATTTTGTGTAGGCTAGTCGTTTTCCACAAAGCGCCTTTTCGGGGGTTCTGAAAGGATTCCACCCAGCTGGATCGGTGGGAAGCCAACTCTGAAATCAGATTTCTCTTGTGTGTCCCGAAAAGACTTTAATATAATACAGTAAGTGGTTTTAATTGCTTACGGAAGACTGTGCAATGGGAGAATGATGGTTTTCAAGAGAAGAAATGTGAAAAAAAGGTTATGATCAGGGACGAAACAGAAAGCTTAAGAGAAACTGATGTCAAGCACGAGTGCACTGAACTGCGAATGGTAACTGGAATGGTGGTGGAATGGTGATTGATCTGAAAAACACAGGCAGAATAACAGTGAAAAATGGTGACCAGAATAGTGAGTGATCTACCTACTGTTTCATATTTTGGTGTGGCTGATCTTGCCTTTGCGGAGGGGACAAGAAACTCTAAGAAGTATGTTTAGGTGCCACAAGACGACACCTCAGTTCGCGAGTCCCGCCGAACACAACAGTGGCAACGACAGTGGTCCTGCCCAATCCTGCTGTGACTAGCGCATTCATCCCATCTCAACATTACAGAAAATAACCAGGCCATTAAAAAAAACAACAACAAGGTAAACAATTGCATACACTGAACTGCTGCTCCAGCAGACGTGGAAGTATGAACTCACAGTAGGGTGGAACAAAGCGCCTGTTCGTTATCTTCAAAAACTGTGCAGCTTGTTCCGAGTCAGAAGAGCCACCTGACCCACTATGAAAGTATCTGAACTTAAAACAAGATGTGGGAAAACAGCGTAATTTAATACAACTAAATCTCAAGTAATGCCGCCATTTTTGAAAGTCTGATAATGATTTGGCGCTAGGCTGTACATTCAGGCATGATGTGGTGGGATCGAGACAGTTGCAGCATCATTTTACGCCTTGGCTTACGGCTGTATCAAACCGATTGACATTGGCTAGAACACCAAGGCTACATCAAAATGTTGTTATGCTTAGTATAGTTATGCGGGAGTTGTCTTCAGTCGTGACAAGCTCCTAGCATAACACCGTCAGTCTCCAAAATCCCTCAAAGTCGGAGTGTGGCTGTCCATGGGGCAGGGTAATCAAAAACAGTCACACACGTAATGTTCTCATCCCTAGCTGATGCATTTGTACCAAAGTGTTCAAGTGCTTCGGCTGTTCGGATGATCGCTGGACTCTTTTCGCCAGGGTACGACAACAACAACAACAACAACAGCATCATTTTACCTCCACATTGTAAGGGAAAACATGAAACTCGCTCTCTCAATCATGATGGAGTTTCGTATTTTCATAAATGTTAGTTTAGGTCCGAGATGGCTCACCATCTCTCATACAGATCAGATCTCCTGCCCTGAGCCACTATTAGAGTCTGCAGTGAGAGATCTACACGCTGAAGACACTCGTCAGTCTTGTGGGGCAGTACTGTGTACAATACTGTTGGTACTGCTTGTCATTTAGATGCTACAGCGTACGGCAACGTCCATCTAAAGGGTCGCCTTTTGCAGACGATTGTTGTAGGTGGTCTTAGCAATCGACTTCCAGGATACAAATGTCCTGATAGAAAGAACTATTCCCATAAGGTCGCGCAGGACGCCAGCCAGTTTTCTATTTAGAACTTGGAGCATGGCAGATCCTGCTTATTCTTCTCCTGTTTGATCACCAAGCGATTCAAAGAGAGAGTTTGTAGGGCACTGGAATGAGTTTTCTGTTCAATGTCGAGGCAGATCTGCATGCAAACCTTTGCTGTATCCCTTCGATCTGTTTCAGTTTGCTTCCCTTCTACAATGAGGTGTGTGAAGGGTGGGACGGGGGGAAGGAGGAACAGAATCGGTTTGAAATGAGTGGGTGGAGATAGAGATGGGTTCAGCGAGTGGTCGAGTGAGCGGAGGGTAGGTGGAAGGGATGGGGGTGGGATGGGGCATCAGGCTATTCAGTTATGAAGGAAGTATCCTCAGACCTCGCAATGTGACTGCCAGGTAGGCTTCTGTCAAGGGCGTGAAACCTCTCACAACAGACCTGAAGTGCTTAGAGGCAAGGAATGTTTTACGTAGTACAGAAATAGGCAATAGACCCATTAGCAGTATGCCTTACCCACCGCACACGGTCGAACTGTGTCAAGGAGGACGAAGTGGTCAGGTGACAGATGGCACCTAAGGTAGTAAGGACCCTCCCAGGTTCGAACCTTCCCAGTGGTGAAAGGGGGGAAGGATGTAACCACTAGGACCTCGGAGCATCGGGTGCGCGCTAAATACTCAGTCAGCTGAGGTCGCTTTGTAAACAGTCTTTAAAGAGCAGGAGTCTTGGGCTCGTTCCGATGCTATTGCCATGGGGCACTGTGCTGGTTCTATTGTCAGGCTGGTTGAATGCGCGTGACGTTGTTGTCATAGCTTTTCTCTAAGATAATTACTGCGTTAAGTGGCCCTGAAGTCAGCAGGAAAATTTCGATGTCCATCTCTCGTGCCAAGTGGTTGTTTGCTAAACAATTAGGTAGGGATGTGTGTAAATGCTGATGTGTGGAAGAATGTAACGAAAGGGGAATTCAGGGTGCTTGTGAACAAGGTAGTGGAGAAGCAGCATGGACAAAGGCATGGCCCAAAGGGAAATCCTTTGTGTCCATCCCTTTATAAACTGAGAGGAGAGAGAGAAGGGAGAGGAGGAGAATAACACCACGAGAGAGAGAAGGACAGAGAAGAGAGAGGAGAGGAGAATGAGCAGGACAGAGTAGGGTCGAGAGAAACGTGATCTGGGAGACAGCAGAGACAGCAAGATCTTAGGTAGAAGACAAGCTGGAAGTGAAAAGACCGAGTTTGAAGCCCAGAGGTGGGTGAAGAGAGACAAATTGAGTTTGAACCCAGAGGTGGGTGAAGGAGACGAAGAAGAAGAGTTCTACGTCGAGATCCCAGATACGACCATGGAGACCCAGTCCTGAAACCTGGAGCCAGTCAACCAAGGGCGTCACCATCAAGCAGTGCTGAAGAAAACTTGAAGAAACTTGTTCAAGAACTGTGGTGTCGTGTGAAAGCGTGGTTGTATGTGTGGAAACCTGGCCAGGTAAGAAGTCATTTTATTATAACCCGGGATTAGGAAGTATTGATCTCTTTTTGTGTTGATGATTCCATTTGGTGTAATTAGATTCTTCATATTTGATTATAAGTAGCATAGAAATTGTATTTCTTGTGCTCAGTCGTGTTAGGAGAGAAACGAATGCGTGACATCCCATTCCCAGAGAGAGGTGAATATTTGGTGGGCGCATGAGTGTGCATATGCGTGTATGAGTGCAGAGATAACCTTGGTGTGTTAAGCCTGACTAATAATACATCAACTTAGTGCACTTAAGCAATATCATCATGATTTCCCCCCGTCCTGGACACTTCAGACAGGAGAAGGAGAAGGGGGCAGGGAGGGAGGAGGGGGACGAGGAACATATGATTCATACTGGATCGTTTTTGGGTGAGCGACGTCGATGCACTCGTGCTTTCTTTCGATTCTTGCGGGGAGTTTACAATCACACACCTGCTGCCTATAAAGCCGCTTAGGGGTTGCTTCCTCGACAATCCATGTCCATACCGCCACACTGGTGCGTCAATAAAGTGTTGAACACATATTCTCATTTCATATTCTCATTCACATGGACGCCTGTGAGTTACCCATCTTTTTTACCAGGTCACATATAGGTTTATAACCCACCCCACCCCCTCCCTGTGGCCGCAGTACTGCCGCATTTTAAACACACACTGACTTTGTAAAAGTGACAGTTTCTCTCCTCATAGCGATTGTGTGAAGATTGAAAGCGTCTAATCCACACATGCAGAACCTGTGTGAAGATGGTCAGTCTTGTAATAAAAAGCACAAAACCTGCGTGAACGTCAACAGATTATCAGTCACCATTACATCAGGTGCAGGGAATGTATGAGGTCGGGGTCTGGTTGTTCGTCTGTTTGAGAGCTTACATTGAAAAATTCAGCTAAATTGTTCCGCCCAGGAAACGCTAAATGACGGATTACTGCATGGGTTTTTCCTGTCGCTCGCCGACTGGACCGGTTTCCGCTCTTGAGGCATGGTACGACAGCGCGGGAACCGTTGAACTTAACGTTTCAGTGGAGCATCAGTCTAAGATCGCTACGTTTTGCTGACGTTCCATGATCTGTATCGATTTGCATCAGGGTAACGGTCGTGGGCAAAAGAAGCAGACATGATCGGGGAAATTTCTACCTGGTCTCACCCACGACATAATGCCTGGGTAACCAAGGTCACCTGGCCTGCATTCTTAGCATTGTACCACAGCCCGAAAGACAAAGTGGGAGGGGAGGTGAGGGGGGGGGGGGGGGTTACTTCCAGCAGCACTCGGAAGTCCTGGATGGACAATGTGAAGGACTAGAATGGTTCCAACGCCTCTCAGCCATGTTGCACGTGCCTGTGCATGACTTTTGGGAATGTTGAGACTGCCTGTCAAGGCACCCCCCACAATCCCCTGTTAAGGACAACGATGACGACGATGGATGATTATTTCTTGTCCTGATGCAAAGCCACTCCTGGGCTGTGTTCAGCTCGTCATGGCTGAAAACCATTTGTTGTTGTTGTTTTGATTTGACTCCAGAGAAATGGACGAAGGTGTGCCATTCCTGTGAACAAAGGCAAAACAACTAGTGTACTTTAAACCACCTTGCACCCACTTCCTCCGAATGACTGAATTTGAAGGAGGCAGATGGTGTGTATATGTGTGTAAAGGATGGAGTCGGCTCTGACTCTCTCTCTCTCTCTCTCTACTCTGTGTGTGTGTGTGTGTGTGTGTGTGTGTGTGTGTGTGTGTGTGTGTGTGTGTGTGTGTGTGTGTGTGTGAATGACACACTGATCACGGTGGTTAATATCCCCCCCCCCAAAAAAAAAAAAAAAAAAAATAATAATAATAAAAGGACAACACAGAATAGTCGAATGCCTCTACTAGGCCTACCACCACCGTTATAATCAACAGCAACAATATCGAGCAGCTCAAACAATGTATGCAAAGGAAGCTGAATATCAGTGTAACTGCCCACAGTTTTAATGATAACTGGAGGAAGTGATTAGCTAAACAATCTGTCACTGGAGATAACTGATCAGCTAGACAATCAATAAATAGAATCGTACATCTAAATTCTTTCATAAGGTCATGTTGCCACTGATTTCCTCGCTCCCCCTTTCTTTCCGCTGTTCTATGTCTTGGCTTTCGTCACAACGTTAACACTTAACCATTTTGTCTCTCCTATGCAGATCGATAGTGACCTTTTGTCGCCGTCTACGTCCTTCCACCCCTTTCCTCTCTTCATGGACTAGCCTGTCCCCCCCCTGCTGACAGAAGTGGAAGAATTCGCTCGGTAGAAATGTCAGTCGGTCGTCCGTTTCTAACTTGGTTTTATGGACTCAATGTTGCAGTTGCGCGCCGGCCAAAACTAGCATTTATTTCTTGGTGGCTTAAAATAAACGAAGAGGTTGCTATTTTCATGCGTTTTATAATTATACCCGCACGCGATTTTCTCTCAAAAACGCCTACTCGATCCTCCATTCACACTAGCCCCCAGAGAGAGAGAGAGAGAGAGAGAGAGAGAGAGAGAGAGAGAGAAAAAAAAAAAAAAGGTTTCTTTTTGAGAGCATTATACATTTTTGTTAAGAGCAGGTGTTTGAAATGTCCTCACGGTGGCACACATGACGGCTAGAATAGTACATAAAACCAAGCGAATACCCGCTCAAGTTTGATCCTCACCCGATCGATTCTTCTGTGATTTCGATGTTTGTCTCTCAATAACAAAAAACAACGGACCCTCCCCCCAAAAAAAAAAACAAAACAAAACAAAAAAAAACCTCTCTCTCTCTCTCTGCTGATTTCGTTCCTTCCTTTCCCACCTTCCTACACACACCACAGAGAGTAGACGCCAGTATCGTAACTGCTATATTGTGTCCACACGACAGCAAGGTGTATGGTGTGTTTATTCCTCCCATCCAACACACACACACACACACACACACACACACACACACGCGCGCGCGCGCGCACACACACACACACACACGCAGACAGACATACACATGCACACACACACACGCACGCATGTGCACACTCACACAGACACACACATACACACACGCACGCACGCACGCACACGCGCGCGCATGCACACACACACACACACACATACACACACACCCAAACACATATACAAGAGAGAGAGAGAGAGAGAGAGAGAGAGAGAGAGAGAGAGAGAGAGAGAGAGAGAGAGAGACCCACCTCCAACCCACATACACTCCATCTGCTACCCACACAAACACCAGAATTTCCCAAGAAGAAGGTGGAGGATGGTGCAAATTAAACTACTTTGACAACCTTGGCTCAGATGCAGGGTGGTGGTGGTGGTGGTGGTGTGTGGTGGTGGCACACCTTCGTTACATTCTCAGGGGTGAAGCAAAAAAACAACAACAACAACAACAATAACAACAAATTACCTAACCTTCGAATCATTTTTTCTTAATTCTCTTTTTGTGTGTCCTTCTTCCCTGGGGAGGAGAATACAGCTTAAAATGTCATTCGAAGCCAGGAATTAAAATCATCATCGTCGACGTCATCGTTGCTCTCATCAAGGGTTAGAAGGAATGATGAGGAGCGCCGGATCAGTTACATGAAGGGGGGGGGGGGGGGGGGGGGGGGGGGGGGGGGGGAAGGAGTCAAAGAGGGTCGAGATGGAGGGAGGTGGATGGAGAAAACGCGCAGAAATACAATTTTTGCTAGCCAGTAGAAGCGGTGGGAAAAAATAGAGTGGGGATGGGGTGGGTAGGTGGGTTGGGGGCAGAAATCCCCCCCCCCCCCCCCCCCCCCCCCCCCCCAGTTCCACGGCCCTTTCGTCCCACCCTGCCAATGTCGGCGGGTCCGAATTTTCCCACCTCTCTGCTCTTGCTCATTAGCCATGGGATAGAGGTACTATAACCAGTGTAATCCTTCACATTGTCGATGCAGAACTTGTGTGTGCCCTGGAACGTGCATTCATCCCTGTACCCTGCAGGGTGGTCTCGTTCAGGGAACCATGGCCTGATGTTTAGACCTATTCGTTCCATTTATTCTGAATTTTACCTGCCCTCTATTTCTTTAGATTTCTGTTAGTTTTAATTTATATGTTTTGTTTGCTGATAATCTGACTCAATATTTTGAGTGTCAGGCTTCTTTACCAGTAATTCCTCTGAATTTTTAAGCTTACTTCATCAGTATTAGTGATTCGTACCTCTTTTTGACAAGCTAACATTTTTACCACATTCGATGCAAAGGTTTCTCATTTCAGCTTTACATAGCTGACATTTTGCCATACTACTCGTTTCTCTGTGCTCTAAAACAAACGTGCCTCATATGTTGTTCACGTTTTTAACAAACTGTGCATTTTCTAGGGCCGTTTTTGAATTTTACAGTTATCAGGACCTCACACAAATGTTTCCTTTTAGAGAGAGTTCTAATATGCAGCTGCTTTGCGTGTCTGCATGTGGAATTACAACATTCTCACGAAAGAAACGCGTACAGGCAAGGCGGCAAGTTTTCACTAACAAGACAGTAATCTATAGGGATTGCTGAAAAGAGTGTTTTCAATTGGCTGGTAGACTCTTCAGGACGTAAAGAAGTGAGAGTTTGTAGGAGTGAACACCGTATTTATCATGAGGACGACGGACATAACATCGAAGTCGCTTTTCTGTACACAATGAAAATCACCAAGAACAACAAGATCACTGTCACAAAATTCGGAAAGTACTTCGATTAAATTTTGAAAAGATGCCACCTTATCTTTTGATTCGTTGGAGCATATACGTTTGCAACTGTAACAAAAAATGTTCTTCAATGAATACTGAAATGACTAATGATCATTCCTGTGACATGACAAATTAAACATGTCCTTGAAAAAATCTTTTAACCCCAAAGTACCTCGCCTCTGCTCCTATTTGTACTGTCAAGATATGAAATCCTACAACCCTAT
>JADBJO010000435.1:655000-667500 GCA_016801955.1 Conus betulinus
ATGCACATCTCCTCCCCCCCCCCCCCCCCCCCCTCTCTCTCTCTCTCTCTCTCCCTCTCATCTTCCCCTTCCCCTGCTTTTGCATTATTCGCCACGTTAGTGGCACTCCACTCACGCCACTCATACCCTCTCCTTGTGTACCTTATGCGACTACGATCAGACTCATCCATGTGACAGCCAGTATTAGGCAGGGTTCAATGTCGTATCGCTGCATGCCCACTCGCCAGAGAAGACGCCGCAACACGCCCGCTCTATTGACATCACTTTGGCAGCCTCAGGGATCTACTCCCTGTGAGTGGCGTACGCAGGAGAATGCCTGTCGCGTATATCCTGACCAGGGAATTTGCGAGAAGATTCGCCTGTTTGGGTCTTTCATGTCTGCGTCCCATTTAGTGAGATAACTTAGGTGAAGAACCAAAGAAGAGAAAAGTGTATAAAGCTCTTCATCATTATTGAAGAAAAAAACGCTAGAGGAGGGCATAAGTTATCCAGCTGCAAGCATTAATCTTCCTTATCGGTAGAATATTGTCATACATCACCATGAAATGTGGAGCATTCATCTGCAGTTGTCGTGGAAAGTACTATAGTGATAACATTGAAGACAGTAAATAAACGAATTAGCAAGTGAAAAAAAAATGAAATATTTAGTCATTTCAGTATGCATTTACTTATATAATTACAGAGACTCTCTCTCTCTCTCTCTCTCTCTCTCTCCTCCTCTGTCTCTGTCTCTCTGTCTGTCTCTCTCTCTCTCTCTCTCTCTCTCTCTCTCTCTCTCTCTCTCTCTCTCTCTCATCCTCTTTCTCTACACATGTCGACATCGAACAGTCATGACAAGTCTTCAAGAAGTCGGCGACCAACAGTAAACGCTGACTCTGTAGACCTTTGCATGATTTGTCCACATACACACCCAGAGGTCTGGCTTGCGTACGATCAGAGAGACAACAACACGGTGAACTACTTCCAGGGATTACATGAGGCAAAAACCGACAAACCGAGGTCAAAATGAGGTATGGGAATGATAACCCCAAAATCTGAGTATATGTTTTCTATGTCGACGGTATGTGACAGTTAGTTTTAAAAGAACTGCAACGACGAATCTGTAACGATGATGCAGCAACGGAATATTTTTTTCTTTTCTTTCTTTCTGTGTACGCAGGCTGATACTCCTGCGGACACTGCCTGTATTGACAGGCAGTGGAGTTTTGTGTGTTGACCGTTTGTGTTTGTTTGTTTGTTTGTTTTTTTAAAATCCCGCCACGGAATAGTTTGAAGACTATCATTACAGGTTGTGGCCTGCATACACTGGGCCTCTCGTGGGGGTTATAATATGAATCAGGCTACAAACAAGTAGGTACCTGCGGCGGTCAGAAAAACAGAACACCATCGTAAACATTCACCCTCAGGTGCGCGTCACTCCTGATAAAAGACAGGGGGTCTTTCATTTCACCTATATTCGTTTTTACCTACTTCCGTTTCACCTACTGTCGTCTTGCCCAAGGTCGGTTCGCATAGGTTTGTTTACTGCAATTTGAAGTGTTTCTTTTCGCGCGCGCGCGCGTGTGTGTGTATGTGTGTGTGTGTGTGTGTGTGTGTGTGTGTGTGCGCGTGCGTGCGCGTGCGTGCGTGTGTTGGAGATGGCGAATCTTCGAAAGCCAAATCGTCGAACACATACTTAATGAAGTCTAAAAATCTTCTGAAACTTGTTGCGGTTTGAAGACAAAGCACCGCCATCGCGTTTAAACATGGGTGACTCTATTTGGAAGTTAAAGTCTGTGAACACGAACGCGCAAAAAAAAAAAAAAAAAAAAAAAAAAAAAAAAAAAAAAAAAAAAACTCGCTGCCCCCTCGTGTAATTTATGATGATGATAGATGGTACCTTTTTGACAGAACAGACATTCACAGCACGAGCCTGGCCCAGTGAAACAGGAGAAAATAGCCTTAAGACAGACCACTGAAAAACAAGTGAAGCAGTAGGGCGCACGTCGTTTAAAGGAGGAGGAGGAGGAGGAGGAGGAGGAGGAGGAGGAGGAGGAGAAGAAGAAGAAGAAGAAGAAGAAGAGAGAAGAAGAAGAAGAAGAAGAAGAACAACAACAACAACAACAACAATAACAAGAAAAGAAGAACCAAACTTGAGCTCATGTGAACGTGCTTCAAACAGAGCTTACTTTCACTGAGCATCGACTTTATAAATCAAAGCTTTTGTGACGGGAGAAACGGATCCTCATCTGTACCTTCTGTACGCACAACGACAGTAGATTAGAAGCGTTACCGGCAGGAAGAGTTTTAACGTCGTCAAGATCTACGCGCACGTGAAGCGACTTTAGGCAAGATCCACTTAACAGCCAGCTGAATGGCCACAGCGGCACCCAGAGTAATCTTCCATCCACACTGACCCTTTCCTCCCCTCTCCTCCTTCTCACCTGTCCACTGTCCCCCACCCCCACCCCACCCCATCTCCACCCCGGCATCTCTCTCCCCTCACCGCATCTCGTGACAGACAGAGCTGGCAGGTTCCCAAAGCCACGTACATGTGAGTGTCAGTGGGGTGGAGTGTGGGACTGCGTGACGTGTCGCTCCACCATGCCTTCAGTGGGTGCCCTATCCTTGCGGACACCCTGGCACCATCATGTGTTTTCAGGACAACCCACGACCTGTGCCCAGGGCTCCCCCCAGCCACATCACTCCTGGCACCCCATGAAACTCCTGTGCGGTTCCCTTTCAGGTACAACCCACGTTTTAACCCTGTTCATGAGAGTCGAAAGACACCAGGGCTCCCCCCAAGCATTTCAGGACGACATCACTCCTTGAGAATGCCACCAACCCATGTGCGAAATCAGAGACCAACAACTCTAACTCCGATATGGCACCGGGGACCGACCACCGCAGCCTCATGTCCCGGCAGTACAGACAGCTGGTTTACAAACTACGGTCTGTTCATGAAGGGTCGAAAGACACGTCAAACTCCAAAGAGAATCCCCACATGGGCTTTGGGGGGAACACCATTTCAGGACTTTGGGGGGAACGACCATTTCAGGACGACTTTTACCCAAGCTGGCCGAAATTGGATCTTGTGGATCATGTGTCAGTAGCCCTGAAAGGTATATTTACAGGACCTGCAAGAAGGCTGACACTGAGAGCGGAAGATCCACCAACAGCCATAGGAACTGTCAACGAAATCAGAGACCAACAACTCTAACTCCGACCTACCGGCACCGGGGACGACCACGCAGCCTTGTCCTCCTCTCCTGGTAGCTACACACACTACGGTCTGGATCACCATATACCAAAGGGCCTCAGGCCAATAGGACGTCAAACTCCCCTCTTTGGTTCTGGGGTAGGCTTAAGTAAATACAGCAAGTCCCACCCGAACAGCCAGCTGAATCCGCTTTAAAGTAAGGTTGCGGCAGTCAGCTGTAAATGAATACAGGAAGGTATGTCATGCAGTCACTTTGTTTTGGTCTACTCGTCATTTTCATTTCTGTTGTTTGTTTACCACGTTCTGCAGCCACGTGCACATGCAAGTGAGCTGGAGCTACTAGGCTGCGAAAGAGTTTGTATCATTTTCCCACAGCCGTTTTTTTTCGTGCATTTTACATAAAAAAATATAATATGCACGCACACTATTGCGCTGAATCCTAGACAGGGAACACTTCCTGACCTTTTTCTCGCGACCGTAAGAAAGATTTTCTGTCAAACTTTCCAAGAATTTCCGACCTGAATGTTATTCGGTCCTTTCTAGACTCGGTAAACTGACTTCATTCATTGACGGAAATGAACAGGGAAGGGAATATGACAGGAAATCTTTCCCCAGCTCGGTCTGAGAATGGGGCATCCTACTCAATAATTACGTGGTATACAAACAGTACAATGCTGGTTTGTTGTTGTTTTGGCGGTCTCCTTTTCCGCCCACGCCCCAGTCTTCTTCCCTCTGCCCTCAACTTCAATGACATTACTCATACACAGCCAAATCCGGCCACCCAAACACAACCATACCTAAGTTCATCGTGTCGCCGTCCAGACAGCTGTCGATTTTTAGATCGTTTTGAGCCACCCACCAGAGTACGAGCAGCACTGTGGCATATAGTCACCTCGGTAGTGTTCAGTGGAGCCTTTTATTCCCGTCGCATCTGTGCCACCTCCCGTTGCATTGCACCCCCCACGCCGCTCTTTCCGACTCCAACGTCCACAGCCCGGCCGGTTCCGCTGCAGCCCCGGCAACGGCAATACACAGGGAGCAGTCAGCATCATGTCTTCAAGAGGCAACCCACCGGAGGAGACACTACCCTGCTGCCGAGTCACTTCGGTGATGTTTAGTGGTGCTGTTTTGATCCAGTATATGCAAGACACACCATACTAAGCTCCCTACTGGCGACAATAATTGCTCAATCGCAGAACTAGAGTGAGCTCTCCCTCCTGAGGGCGCCACCACGTCCGTTCAAGACGGCCCATATGAATTTGTTGATACCAGTGACCTGACAGCATCAAACCAAGGCCATAGACGTGGAGGGGATTTCAAAACTGAGATCACCATGACAGCAGGGCATGAAGGCCACAGAATTTGAGACTTTTTTTTTTTTTAATGTTGATCGATTAGGATGAGGATGATGAAGATGATGCCATGGATTTCCATTCCAGTCTGAGACTACACATGACAGGGCTATATTCCATGCTTACTTTCATTAATAAATCCCGGTATCAACCAGGCCTGAGGGATACAGACACCTGCAGTGTTGGTCAGGAAATTTGAGCAACACTGTCAGAGACGCATCCACCAAGAGGATAGAACTCGGCTTTGTGGTTTCAGTCTTCCCAACTGGACCCGTAGCGAACTTAACACTGGGTAGGAGCAGGTCGTGGCGAAAAAAAAACCCGAAAGAAAAATGGATTTGATGGCAGTAGAACAGTGAAGCCTGCTTTGTTTCAACATATGCGGGACAACGCCAGTTTAGCTCCCTAACAAAATGATTGCCTGGTGGCAGAGCCAGTAGTAATGAGCGCCCCCCCCCCCCCCTCCCCTGCCCTCCCCCACCCCACCCCCCTCCTCCGGATGGCGTCATTACGTTCATCCGGCAACGAACTTGCCGAAACTCTGACGCGTTTGTACCACGGGTATGGACATGTAAAGGATACTGACACTGACATCCGGTTCAATGCTTCCTGTTTATAGCCCAGCCAACCACGTGGGCCCATATCAGGACTGTCACCTTGTGTCAAAGTCAATTTCTTACACAGTTGTTACGATAAATGAATAAATGACTTTTTAAAACACAAATAGTTTTTCTTCCATAAAATCTGAGATGAAATTAAGAGGGCCACAGAGTATTAGAATATCTATCAATCAATATCTATATCTATCTATCTATCTATCTATCTATCTATCTATCTATCTATCTACAGATATATGTATGTATATATACATATGTACATACACACGTAGAGAGAGACTAATGTAGATAGAAACAGATAAATATAGATGTACACATACATACAGACAGGTATATATCTTTCTCTTTCTATCTATCTATATCTATCTATCTATCTATCTATCTATCTATCTATCTATCTATCTATCTATCTATCCATCTATCTATCTATCTATCTAAAAACCAGTGAGGACAACGACAAAGATGATGCTTACGGAACCCATTCTGGCCCGACACTCCCTGATAAAGCTGCTGCACTCTTGGATTCTTTCATAACATTTCTAAGCCTTGGCTAGATTCTAAACAGGAGATATACTAATCACAACAAGTTAAGGGCCATCTCACAACAGCACCACCAAAGACAGAAAAGGCACAGACGAGGCAATTTAAAAAACATGAAACTGTTAATTTCATCATTAACCAACGATTTCATAGCGGTTGCGATCAAATTCATTCAAAAACAGAGCAACAGTACAAGTTCAAATCACCACACCCCTCTTTTCAAAATTCAGGTAAGCACATTTCAACAAAGTAAGTATCGGGTGTGACCCCCGTTAGCCGCCAGACGTTCAAGGCAGCGCCGGCGCATGGAATGCACAAGATTTCTGAGAGTGTTCTGGGAGATGTTCTGCCACTCCTGTTGCAGAAATTGTGCCAGCTGGTTGACATCGACAAGAGTGGAGGGGGGGGGGGGGGGGGGGGGGGGGGGGGGGGGGGGGGGGAAATTATTTATTTATTGGCCACCCTTTGGCCACCCTTTGCCCAGAACGTTCCACAGGTGTTCAATTGGTGCCAAGTCAGGTGAGGTGACAGCAGGCCAGTCCATCCTTGGGATCCTTTGATGATGCATGAAGTCGGTGACGACTCGTGCTCGATGAGGAGGAGCGTTATCGTCCTGCAAGACTGCCCTCGGTCCCATGGCTTGCAGAGCTGGCTGGATGAGAGAGGCTGAACAATGTCATGCCTGCAGTGCAGTCCGGTCATAGAACCCTGGATGACGTACAAAGGTGTTCTGCCGTTGACATGGAAGCCACCCCCACACCATCAACCTCACGAACAGCGCAGTCTACAAACCGCTCTCCTTGCCCGCCTTCTGCCGTCATTGAAGACAACGGTGAAGCGGGGACTCGTCGGTGAAGAAGAGCTGGACCATTGCTGCCTGATCTAGTGTTGAGGGTTGCTGACACCAGGCCACATGGGCCTGATAATGAGCCGCTGTCAGGGGGATCCTGATGGCTGCACCTCTTGAGTGGAGGCCAAACTCGTGTAGCCGGTTGCGGATGGTGCTGGTGCTAACGTTCCTGTTGACAACTGTCCTCAGTTCAGGTCCCAGGGTGCTGGCAGTAACAGTACAATTGCACAGCGTGGACAGCCAGAGGAAACGATCGTCCTGTCTGTTGGTGTGCTGCGTGGACGTCCGGAGCGAGGGTGTTCTTCTGTTGTGCCTGTGGCCTGGAAACGTTCCTGCAGCCTCTGGATTACAGAGTGGCTCACTCCCAGTCGTCTTCCAAATTCGTATGATGACAGGCCTTCGTTCTGCCATGCCAGGGCGCGTCCGCGCGGTCCAGGGTGCAAAGCTTTGTTCTCGGAGGCATGCTTGTAGGAGCCCGATTTTCGTGACTTTTATACCCATTCCTGGCTAGCTAATGCTGACAAGTGTTAACATTAACCTAAACGTTCATGTGCGTTATGCAGTTCTTGTCCTCTAATCCTTCTTTCGCAGCTAAAGCAGCCGAAAGCTGACACAAAAATTAACGAATATTACTGATGTTCACAAGGTTTTCACTCAATGCATAAAGTGACCGCGAGTGAAAGAGTGATGCACGTGCTTTCATGGGTGGATAGGCTACACTTGTAACCTGGTCTACCGGTCCATTTGTCATAATATTTTTTTTTTATATACGTATCTTTCTTGCAATGATCGAAATCGACCTGTGGCCCTCAACTTGTTATGACTATTATATATGTAAACGTTGGCCAGGAAATTTGAGCAACATTCTCCACGTCGCATCAATTCAGTGGGTGAAACTTGACTATATGATTTCCACCTTCCCTTTACAGCGACTAGCACATTCAGCTTGCAGTAAGAGCCGGCCAGGATTGATAAATTCCACAAATAAATGCCCCTGGACTCTCGAACCCATGATCTTCCAGCTCCCGACCCGCATTGCTAACCACAGCACCAGCTGTGATTTCAGTTCTGACTCAGCCGAACGCTTGGGTCTGTGTGTCATTCCAGAAACTTACTGCCAGTGCACTATGCTTTTAGACACTGGCACTTTTGTGTTTTCATGGGTGTGACACATTCTGAAAAAACCGACCGAGAGCGCGTGCGCGCGAGCGTGCGCGCGCGCACACACACACACACACACACACACACACACACACACACACACACACACACACACACTGTGTGTGTGTGTGTGTGTGTGTGTGTGTGTGTGTGTGTGTGTGTGTGTGTGTGTGTATGAGTGCGCCATGTCTTCCCCATGAACTTACATGAAACTATTCTGTTCCCATAAGAATAGGTTTTTCATGTTCATTTCATTGGCCGTATTATGCTTGTACTCTGGACCTGGGATACCTGGAAATTTACAATTGCTTTGGCTCACACACGATTTTTCAGACTTTTCTTACGTTGTTTTTGTCGTGTATGCTAGCTTTTTATTTTGCGGGCTTACCTGCCTAGTACTTGACATCGGTTTTTTTTTTTTTTTTTTTTTTTTTTTTTTTTAAAGACCTTTACTGATTTTGAATGACAAGCGTTTTTTGGTATTATTTAATCCTTGTTGTGTTGCTGTTGTCTTAAAATATAACTATACTTTTTTCGCTTCACTAGAAAAATTTCTGTTCAATCATCATGCCGCAGCAGAAGCCAACAAATCTCAAGTGTGTTAACAAGAAAAAGGCTTTAAAGTAGGATATCTAAATGCTTGCCATCTTTTAAACAAGATATCAGATGTTCCTTCTATTTTGTCTAATTCAGAGACGATTGTTTTCATGTTTTTGTTTTTTTTCTGAAACTAGGTTAACTGATATTGTTTCCGACCATTTAGTTACTATTCCAGGCTATAATCTTATACGTAAAGATGCATCACGTTCAAATAAACTAGAAACAGGATTAGTGGCATATATCCATCAATCTGTGAAGTATAAGCAACTTAATGTGTTTGATAGACACTCTGTGGAATGTATATGGATTGAAGTGTGTCTAAAGGGAAAATAGACCACTGTTAGTAGGTTTATTGTATAGAAACCCTGATGAACGTGTTGATTCGTTCGACCGTTTTGAGTCAATGATAGAAGAAGTATTAGACTATTCCAGTGAAATAATACTACTCGGTGATTTCAACATCGACTTATTAAAACCATACAACACATGGAAAAGATCACTGATACATACAACTTAACCCAACTAATAAATTCCCCTACGCGCAAACATTGAAAACAGAAACATTGATTGACCATATCTATATTACAAATTCTTCTAATATTGTAGAAACATCTGTACCTATTTTTGGATTAAGTGATCACTTTCCAGTTTGTCTAACCTGGTGTAAGAAAGGCGTGAAAATTCCTAGATCCTACCATAAATATATATTTTACAGAAGTTACAAAAATTTCAATCCAGATCTCTTTTTTGTTCGATCTAATGAACACAAACTTTTCAGAGGTATATCAGCATAGGTACCCAGATGAAGCTCTGAATACATGGTATAATGCGTTTCTTGCGGTATTCAATAAGCATGCTCCATGCAAAACGAAAAGAGTAAAACTCATCGACAAACCTCCATGGTTAAATGAAGAAATTAACGCAGCTAGAAATAACCGTGAATATTTACTTCAGCAAACAGGAAAGGATGAAAACTTCAAGAAACAGCGAAATAAAGTAAACTCAATGAAAAGAGCTGCTGAAAAGAAATACTTTAGCGAATTAATCGCTTCTGAATCTAACACTAAATCTATATGGAAAGCAGTAAATCAACTATCAGGAAAAAACATATTATATTAAAGCATCTTCAAACACTCCATATACAAACCTATCAAGCAACGAATTGAACAATCACTTCTCAACAGTTTCTGATTCGATTGTCAAGGGAAAGACTACACTCATCTGAATGATTTGCTGTTACTTAAAGATTTTTGTGCGTTTGAAAAATGTAAAATCTGTTCTTAAGTTTAAATTCCTAAGTGTGCATGAAGTATACCATGAATTATGCTCCTTAAGTCAGTCTAAATCTCGCGGATTGGATGATTTGGACAATCAAATACTTAAAACGGCAGCACCGATCATTGCAGAACATTTAACCTATATTATATAATTTGTGTATTGAAAAATGTCATTTTCCTCAAGCTTTTAAGGATGCCAAGGTAATTCCTCTCTTTAAATCTGATGACCCAAATGATGCTTCAAACTACAGGCCCATATCAATTTTATCTGTTCTATCTAAACCATTAGAAAAGCATTTAAAGAAAACGATTCAATCCCACTTTGATGAATATAATTTGTTTCATCCAAACCAAAGTGGCTTCAGAAAAAAATCATTCTTCTTGTCACACTGCACTCTCAAACCTAGTAGAACAATGGCACACAAATATTAATAACGACCTTGTTACTGGGGCAGTTTTTGTTGACTTTGCTAAGGCATTTGATACCATTGACCACAATCTCCTTATAAAAAAAAACTGAAATTGTATTGTTTATCACAAGATGCAATAAATCTATTTCATCCTTTCTAACCAACAGACAACAATTAGTTTTCCAGGATTGTAAAAAGTCATCTTTTCAACCTCTAAACTATGGTGTCCCCCAAGGGTCAGTCCTAGGACCAGTTTTATTTTCTGTCTATATAAACGATCTTCCGTTAAACGTCTCATCTGACTGTGAACTATTTGCAGATGATTGTACAATGCATAATAAAAACAAAAACACAGACTCAGTGCTTGCAGATTTACAAAACGACCTCACAAAACTGGAAACATGGAGTAAACTAAATCATATGGCTCTACATCCTAAGAAATCTAAGTTAATGATAATTACCACTAGACAAAAACGCCAAAACTTCAAAACTGACTTAAGCAAAATAAAAATAAACGACAGTGTTATAGAAAGAGGTTGACTCTCACAAACTGCTTGGTTTAACAATTGACAACAATCTTTCCTGGTCAGTACACATTTCTGCACTCACGCGTAACTTTCTAGGAAATTATTTCAGTTTAACAGAATAAAACACTTTCTCTCGATCAACACACACTAGAAAAATTATTTTTCCATGCATATTTACAACCAGATTTCGACTGTGCATCTACAATATGGGATATGGCTAGTAAAAACTGTCTTAAACCCTTAGAAAGCATTTACAGGCGTTCTATCAAACTTATACTTCTAAAATCATCTTCCCTACTAATTCATGACTACAAAACATTACATATTCTTCCGTTTCAATTGAGATGCCAATTCAATAAAGCAGTATTTTTTTCTACAAAATAGTTAATGGACTTGCTCCATCATATATCTACGAAAAACTCCGAAAGACTAAACTACGAGACAAAGAGAGAATACAACTTGCCCGTCCTAGAACTGATCTGTATATGACTTCTCTTATATATTCAGGAGGTAAACAATGGAACGAAATCCCTGATGGCATTAAAACAGAGAATTCCTTGGCATCATTTCAAAAAGCTGCTATCAAGATTACTTATTCAAGCTATATAATTATAATTCCAGTGTTTATTATTCATGTAGATGGCATATTTTGCAATGTATTCAAATTACCCAAATGATGACCTCTCTCTCTCTCTCTCTCTCTCTCTCTCTCTGTTGTACTTATATACTGCTCTTGTCTGGGTTTTGTTTAATTTGTGACGTGGTTTTTGTTTTGTTTTTGAGGACCTGATGAAAAAAAGTATTGAAATGCTTATTCAGTTATCCTCATTAAAGATTTCAGATTTCTCTCTCTCTCTCTCTCTCTCTCTCTCTCTCTCTCTCTCTCTCTCTCTCTCTCTCTCTCTCTCTCTCTCATGCACACAACCGTACAGACAGGCTAGCGGACAGGCCCATACATCCACGTATACTGAGTACGAAATACATAGATCTTCGATACGGTTTGTCTTGCAACAAACAAAATCATTCAAAATCGAAGTTCCCCTTTTAAAGACAGTGGGCTGGATGTTTCCATTTCCAGCGACTGATAACTACTTCTGCTTTCAAACGCTACGTTCCTTCCAAGAATAGAATTGTCAAGATCTATGGTGGCAGCCCAGCCAAGTCTATCTATAGCCTAAACGGGGGGTTTGTTTCTTTCTTGTTGTTTAGCGGTAGCTTCTACGCGTTCTGCTTTTTGTTTTGTTTTAATCTCTCTCTCTCTCTCTCTCTCTCTCTCTCTCTCTCTCTCTCTCTCTCTCTCTCTCTCTCTCTGCGCGATGACAACGCTCTTTATCAACTGTCATTGTCTTATGGCTGTAGCCTGTCCCTACACGGCGTGAAGGTGTCGGCCAGCAACTTCATGTAATTTGACTTTATGATCTCATTCACTTTCTGTCTGCCATAAAAAAGTTGTTCTTTGTTCTTTCCGTTTAGACACCGAGTGTGATATGGACATAACAACGATTACATGACATAACAACATAACAATTCAAAATAACATTTTGTCCTTCACTTTTTCAGATGTTTGCAGTGACGTCATTGATACGTAACCATTCTTTTTGTATTCGTTGACCTAAGTTGACGCATACTCGTAACTTTGTCAATTATTCTCTTTCATTCTTTCTTTAATAAACAGACGCCCAAAGCGTGACTCAAAGTATGTTAGGTGTGTGCGCGTGCGTGCCTGCGTGCGTGCATGTGTGTGTGTGTGTGTGTGTGTGTGTGTGTGTGTGTGTGTGTGTGTGTGTGTGTGTGAGAGAGAGAGAGAGAGAGAGAGAGAGAGAGAGAGAGAGAGAGAGAGAGAGAGAGAGAGAGAGGTTAGTTTCCCTTATACTTCTTTCTCCACCGCGGTCTCCGACGAAAATGAAATCCCCCATCATCTTCGTAATGATTCTCATACTCCCCGATCACTCTACTACAAAGCAAAA
>JADBJO010000435.1:677500-685000 GCA_016801955.1 Conus betulinus
AATCGCATCATTTGCTTCAGTTCCGTCCTTTGAACTCCGGAACCATTGCACGAGTTCAAATGGATGTAGAACCTTTTATTTGTTTTTTCTCCCCGCAGTGTGGCATGTGTGGGGATTGGTTTCCGGAGAGGGGTGGTGGAGAGGGTGGGGGTGGCGAGGTGGTGTAGAAAGTGGTTGAGGGATGGGGGCTGAAGATAGAGGGAGAACGGAGGCAGGGGTGGGGGTGGGGGTGGGGGTTGGACGGCGGAATGGGTGGAATGTTGGACAAATTCAGTCACGTTTTAAAATGCATTTTGCGATCGTCAGAACCGGATGTTGTGTTTGGTCTACTCTCTCTCTCTCTCTCTCTGTGCATATGTGGAGTCTGTGCACGCACGTGTGTGTGTGTGTGTGTGTGTGTGTGTGTGTGTGTGTGTGTGTGTGTGTGTGCGTGCATGTGTATGCGTTTGAATTATGTGTGTGTGTGTGCGTGTAATAATTATATGTGTGTTGTGTGCGCCTGTGTGTGTATGTGTGTATGTGTGTGTGTGTGTGTGTGAGAGAGAGAGAGAGAGAGAGGAGAGAGAGAAGAGAGAGAGAGGGGATGAGAGAGAGGTGAGAGAGAGAGAGATAGAGAGAGGACTGTGCTAGGGGCAAGAGGGAGAGATTGGGATGGGTGGTGAGGTATGTAGATATTTACTTATCCAGTTTAGTAAGATTGGAGCATAATGCAGGGGGGGGATGGGGGGTGGAGGGGGGGGGGGGGGGGGGTTGCGGGTGGGGATGGGGGCATCATCAGGGTGGAAAGGAGGACGGAACAGAGGAGGGGGGGGGGGGGGGGGGGGGGGGGGGGGCTAACTATATATATCATATAATCGTAACTTTTATATCAATGTCGTACAACACAACAATTTTAGTTTAAAATACATCAGAGATAGATACCAAGTGGGGCTGGAATCAAAAATTACAGAGAACATGCAAAGTAATGTATGATTATTTAAAATATTTTCAGTGGATAATGGGTGCACTGGCTGACAATTGATCTGCTAACTTTATTTTAGGAACAAAGTGCCTAGCTCCTGGCAGTGAAGAAGTAGAGATGGTTTACGGTAATTTGTTTGCCACATATGCAATGTATATTTTTTGAATACTTTGTTCTAAAAGCATTCAATCGAACTTATACATCAAACTAGTAAACATGTCTGGAATGCATTACAGATAAATTGTTTTAAAAAGGATTTCGGATTCGCTGCATTCTTTACTTGTACACAGTGTTGGTAATACTGACCATTTGTTTTTTTTGTGCAGTTCAGCAGCCTGATTTTGAGACACTTTTCTATGCGCTGGTTAAATTCATGCAGATCTAGTTGAATGTCGAGATGCTGTGAACCTTCTAAATTTTTCGCTGCCTGTTTAGCCGCATGATCTGCCCACTCGTTGTGGGTGATTCCGGAGTGAGAAGGAATCCAGCAAAAGGTAATACTGGTACCTTTATAGACAACTCATGAATGATATGTTTTATTTCAATAGTCATTTCCAGTCGTTTTCTTATGCCTCGGGATTTAATGGCTTGTAAAACAGACTTTGAATCCACACAGAATAAGATTTTGCATGTATCCATCGAAAAATCTACAATGTAATTTAATGCCATAAGTATGGCTACAAGTTCAGCAGTAAAAATAGAATATGTTTACCAATGTAATATCGTTTTTCTGTTTTAATAAGGGTATTACAAAAGCTGCACCAGTATTTCCATCTTCAAGGACGGATCCATCGGTGTATATCTTTAGATAGTCTGTATACTTACTTTCCAAGTGGGAATTAACTAAACATTTTAATAGGTTAGGGGAATGTTTTTTTTTGATAAATCTGTGTGGTCAATGTCAAATATTGGTTGATTTTGTTCCCATTCTGGAAGTGGGAAAAAAAGAAGGTTAACTGCAACCTTTTTCCCGTTCAGCTCTGTATTACAAAAATATCTGAGGCATATGTATTAATGGACTTCAATGACTGTATTGTTCTAGCTCTTTTTGCAAAATCGGTTTCTGAATTAAGATTTGTTTCTTTATGTGAAAATGTTTCGTAAGCAGAAGTTTTAATGATAAATTTCGCAGCTGAGGCTTTTCTTTGTTCATTGAGGGGTTAGAACACCTGCTTCTCTGTAAGTTCCTAAAATTGACGCGTGTACTGGTACACCCAGAGCAAGTTTGTAAGCTTTGGAATCTATGCTCTGCAGTTTCTTTAACAAGTGCGCAGGAGCGCTGAAAAAAAAACCTCCTGGGCATACGTCAGCCGTGATCGTACAAGGGAGGTAGCGAGAGAGATATTAGTGCTTTTGTGTCCTGTCCCCAGTGCTGTCTGCTTATTACCTTCAAAAAGTTCAGACTTTTTCTAGCTTTGTTTGTTATGTAGTCGATGTGGTAATTCCACGAAAAGTTTGAAGTGAGGTAGACGCCCAGAAATTTGACTATTTGTGTATATTTTATGATTGCACCATTAATAGTGAATTCAGGTAATTTATTTGGGTCATAGCCTGAATTAAACAGCATGATTTTTGTTTTTCCAATGATAAGGTGAGTCCATTTTCTATCATAAAGTTGTTGATTTTATCAAGTTCATGTTGATACACTTTCTTTATATGGTTCAAAGCCCTGACTGGAGTTTTACGTTTCATTGTCACCTTCATCCACATACAAATATCATCAGCAAATTGAGCTAAAGTGGTATCTTTGGACAGGTCTTTCGGAAGATCAGCTAAAAAGATGTTAAACAAAATTGGAGAAATAACCGATCCCTGAGGCAGACCCATACTTAGCTGTCTGGGGTTTGAATATGAATTTCCAAGCTTTACCTGTATAAACCTATTAGATAGAAAGCTGGCAATGTAATTGTACGTGTTACCTGTTATGCCTATGTGTTTAAGTTTATAGAGAAGGCGAGTGTGCCAAACTTGATCGTATGCTTTTCGGACATCAAAAAATGTCGCTAGTATATTTTTTCGTCTTGCGAACTGCTGCTTTACTTGGGTTGTTAATTTAACGAGATGTTCAGTTGTAAATCTGCCTTTTCGAAAGCCAGCTTGGTTGACAGGTATTATTTTATATTTTTCGCAATAATGATCTAGTCTATTTAAAACAATCTTTTCCATTAGTTTGCATGTGTGGGATGTTAAGGCGATTGGACGATAGCTGTTTTTTTCTGCTCTGGGCTTTCCCTGTTTGTGTACTGGAATGATGATTGAGTGTTTCCAGACGAGAGGGATACTACCATCAGACCAGCATTTCTGTAGGAAAAAAATGAAGAAATTCTATAACATTATTGGCAGGTGTCCCAACATTTCATTGAGATTCCGTCTAAACCAACGGATGTTTTCTTCTTAAGACTTGAAATACATTCTTTTACTTCGTACAATGTTATATCAGCATTTATATACGATTCAGTTATATTATTTGTTCTTTATGTGTTCTATTTTTTTCTTGATTTTCTCTATATGTCCTGTCTTTATCTGACAGTCCAGTATTTGTACTATAATTTGCAAACATTTCAGCAAATTCTTCAGCTTTTTCTAGATTTGTAGGTATCTCCGAGTTGTCCAGTTTGATAGGACACTGTGGCAAGTTAATTCCATTCTTCATAGTTTTTAGTTTTTCCCAGACTTTTTGCATGTCCTTGTGATTTGATACTTCATTTGTGCAAAAAAATAGACCAATATTGCCTTTTTGCTTGTGCATTAACCATATTGGCTTTGTTTTTTGCTTTTTTCATCTCTAAATGATTTGGGACAGACTTATCTCTTAAATACATTTTAAATTTTGATATCTTTTCCTCCTTTGCTTCTTCGCAAGCTTGGTTCCACCAAATATTTCCCGAATGCTTGTGAGATCTTACTGACTTGCACCGCGGGATAGATTCATCTGCAGCATCTAGAACTGCATTTGTAAATAAAGTATATAAGGTATTGACATCTTTGTTGTTTGCGTCATTAACTTGAAATGTAGAAAGTAAACTTGAAAATTTATCCCATTTGCAAGTCTATAGTTATACTTGGGTACTTTGTCCTTGGTTAGATCTGTTGCTTGAGATTTCTTAGTTTCAAAGCAAGTGACATAGGTAAATGATCACTATGTAGGTTGTCATCAAGTGTATTCCAACTGCAGATAGGTGCCACATCTGGGGACACTAAAGTGAGATCGATGGCACTCGCTCTATGACTAGGATTATCAGGAATACGAGTTATTCGACCATCATTAAGGAGATAGAAGGAAGCATCAACAATTTTCAACGAAACGATTACTTGTAATTGATTGACAGTCTTCTCCCAAAATGGTGAATGTGCATTGAAATCTCCTGCAATGAGGAATTTTTTACCTTGATCCGTCTGGAGTGTTCGAATCCACTCTGTGTTTAAATCATTTGGACCCTGTGGTAGGTAAACAGATATGACAGTTAAGAGTGAAGAGTTCATCTGAACTGTCACGGCACAAGAATTTAGATTGGGAATACTTGGTGGAATAGGATTTGGGCATGAAATGTACTTTACCCCTTCATGAATATATATAGCTGTACTGATTTTCCCATCGGTATCTACCTTCTGATGTATAGGGGGGAAATAATAGTTTTTTTAATTTAGGTAGCTTGTCTCTTATAACATTTAGAGACTGAAGAGCTAAAAGTTTGTATTCATGGGTGCGCCAGGTGTTGCACGAGGTGATCCAAGTTCGTTCTGATGGAGCGACAATTCCACTGGAACACACTGAAGTTACTTTCCGCCGACATCCACTAAATCTCTCACAATCTGACAAGTTAACAGAAAATAAAATTATAATAATGATAATGATAACGTCAATATTTTCTAAGGGGAAAAAAATTGCCTGTACAGTCAAAAATTAGCCGACAAAAAACACAGCAGTTATGTGCGCGCGACGCAGTCTAAGGGCACAGAGGTAATTGAAATCGCAAGTGTGTAGACGCATGTGACAATTTTTTAGAATACTGGCCAGTCTCCTAGGACGTCAAACGGGTTGAACCAGCTGCGGTCGGGGTAGGGTGGGACGCAGAAAAGGTCGGGCATAGCGGGCTGGCTTCCTGGGCGTTTCCCACAGAAGATCCCTGACGTGTCGCCCCACGTTCCCCGCCAGCAGACTGGTCCCCCTCTGTGACAGGTGGCAGTTGTCCTTGAGATGGTAAGGCCTTATGTTATGATGATCGACGAGCGTGATGTTGTTCACGTCGAACAGCTCGGAGGTAAGGATGGCATTAAATAACTGCCGATTTACCTCCATCTTCAGGTCTTTTTTACAGTGGGAGCTTTGCTGATGACGAATCTGGTGTTAGGATTCTTTCTTGATGCGTCTTTAAGTGATTTAACGAAGGTGTTGCACAGCTTATTTGGCTCTGTTGTCTTCAGGTCGTTAATCCCACAGTGGATAACCACAGCGTCAAGATGAGGTTTTTTTGAGGCTATCTCCTGCAAATGATCTTGAGTTATTTTTAAAGTGTTGCTTCGTTCTTTTGAAGGTTTAAAGTGATAAGACCGACCAAGGCGTGCTTCTTGTACTCCGTTCATAACAGAGTCGTGAAGGATAAGTACATTTGGAAGATCTGCACTAGTGCTCGATTTCTTTTTGGAATCTACATGATGACGAGATTTTTGACGTCATCTCTTGACGTGTGAGCCTTGGAAGGTTTGGCGTGATTTGTCGTCTTCGAAGGGCTAACCTTTTTGGTAGTCACACCTTTCTTCGTTAGGCCTATTCTTTCTGTAGCAGACGTCTTGTGCTGTGCTGGATGACTCTCAACGCCTGACGACAATCCACACCCCGCCACTTCAGCGTAGGTGGGTCCAGCTGGAGGGCAGGGGTCTGTTTGGGTTTCCGTGGTCGTCATGGAAACTTTCGGCTTGCCGATCTTCAGAATTATGTTGTTTTGACACTCCACTGCTTTTCTAGGGAGGATATTCGGCTGCTCAGATCTAAAATGACTTGCCGTAAGTCAGGCGTTGGGTCAGATGTTGCGCACAGCACACGTGTTGGCATAACGTCGCTGCACACTGACGCGTTTGAAGACTCCTTTGTCGTTGGTGTAGGAGTAGACGGCTTATCGCTTCGTGAGTCGCATCGATGGCTCTCTGAACAATCCGACGTGTGTTTACACTCGAGGCTGTCCTTCGCTGGGAAGCCCGAGTGATTCGTTTACGGCCTTCTGTTGAAGACCATTCTGTTGCACTGCAATGCAGTAAAAGTACTTGGTCCACAAGGCCTTCTGTTAAAGACCATTCTGTTGCATTGCAATGCAATACAGTTACTAGATCCACAAGGCCTTCTGTTAAAGACCATTCTGTTGCACTGCAATGCAGTAAAGTTACTTGGTCCACAAGGCCTTCTGTTTAAAGACCATTCTATTGCACTGCAATGCAGTTAAGTTACTTGGTCCACAAGGCCTTCTGTTAAAGACCATTCTGTTGCACTGCAATGCAATAAAGTTACTTGGTCCACAAAGTCTCCCACTTGTTACAGACCATTCTATCGCACTGCAATTCAATAAAGCTATGAACTCCACAACGTCTTCTGTTGCGGACTACTCTCATGCAATGCCAAGCAATAAAGTTACAAGGTCCACAAGGATACTCCACTGCGATCACTCTGACGCTATAAAATGCGGCAAAGTCAGAAAGACCACAAGTTCTATCACAGGCCAGCCAATTGATTGATGAAAATACAATGCAGTAAAGTGTAACACCCCTCCTCCCCCCCCCCCCCCCCCCCCCCCCCCCCCCCCCCCCCCCCCCTCCCCCACTGCTGCAGACCATTCTGTTGCGAGAGAATGCAATAGAATTGTGTGAGTCCAAAACGTCCTTTACTACGGATCACTCTGATGCGATGCAAGGCAATAAAATCACTTAGACCTTCAAAAGTCTTATGCTACGAATCACTCTATGCAACGCGAAGAAAGTTAACATTTAACTTCGCTAGCTAGGTAGGGGTTTTTTTTATCAGATGCAGTGCGATTTACTACAGTTTTCAGGTATATTATGGATCTCTCTGATGCAAAGAGAAAGCAGGTAAGTTACCAGGTCCACAAGGTTCTTTCGCTACAGACCACTCTGAGACAATACAATGCGATAAACTAAGTCCACAAAGTGTCTGTCACGGGACCTGTCTGATATAAAGCCATGCAATAAAAGTTTTAGGTACATAAGTTCTATTTTGGACCATTCTAATGTAATGGGAAAGCAATTTAGTTATAAGACCCACAAAATTCTCCTCTACGGGCCACTCTTATGAAACACTAGGTAACAAACTGACTGTCCATGAGATTTTCTGTTATAGACCACTCTAATACAACGGAAAGTAATTTAAGTTATTAGCTCTGCAACGTCTTTTACAACAACGAACTACTCTATTATAATGATATGCAATTCCGTAAAATTCATAGGTCCTCAACGCCATTCATTACAGACCACTCTGAAGATCTGCAATAAAATGACAGGCGTAGGTCTGCGATGTCCATCACTACGGATAT
>JADBJO010000435.1:690000-697500 GCA_016801955.1 Conus betulinus
TCATCACGGAGGAGCAGTGATCTTTGTTCCGTTGCTGAGATTCTCGGTTTTTGTTGTTGTTGTTGTTTTGTTGTTGGTTGGTTGGTTTTAATTGATTAAAGCATAAAAAACGTGGAAGAGAACTGTGTAGAAATAAGTAATCTGGCATTGATCAAATGCATTTTCTTTTTCGATTAACAGTTAACCCTCTATGTTGGTTTGATTTGGTCAGCCGGAAGCCGAAAGGAATGTCGTCTGCTTACGTCGCATGCAATAGCTTGTATGCGGCGCATGCCACACCAAAATGGCTACTCTTCCGCCTTGATAAGTTCCGTTGCACGTCTTCACAGCAACAGGTAGGACAAGATAGAAACAAACAGTGTTAACTGAACACACCTTAGGCCTCATTAGGCTTATTGAACGTCTAAGAATAACAGCCCCGATGCAACATGAGCTAGTAGGGCAACATGACGTCAAGATTTTATCAAACGTAAAACACTGCTCAGTTATCAAAATAGTCTAGGTAAACAAGGCACACTGCCACGGTATCCTGTAAATTTAGATTCTGATCCTATCGCTGGTGTTTGTGTTTTATTGGGATTCAGTCAATATTCGTGTCAACTTTCGTATCGTGAATACCCCATGAGATTTGCCGTCTGGAAGTTAAAATAACCATGTTGACAATTTAAAGACGCTGCGAGAATCTCTCAGTTAAGTTCCTTACTATATACGTATATGTTCTGTACGAATCATCGGTTGTTGCTGGAGAGAGAGAGAGAGAGAGAGAGAGAGAGAGAGAGAGAGAGAGAGAGAGAGAGAGAGAGAGGAGGCATTTCTTTCACATTATTTTAGAGAGTTGAAAGTGTGCTGCTTTTAATCTTCCATTGAAATTGATTCAGTTTCTGCAACATAGAGCATTCCTTCTCCCACTTCTCTCTGTATGTCTGTCTCTGTCTTTGTCTCTGCTTCTGCTCTGTGTCTCTGTCCCATGTGTCTCTCTGTCTGTCTCCCCGTCCTTCCCTCCCTCTCTCTCCGCCCTTCCCTCCCTTCCTCTCTCTCTCTCTCTCTCTCTCTCTCTCTCTCTCTCTCTCTCTCTCTTAACTCTCACTCTCTCTCGTTCTGGCCTTTCGGCATGGCGGATTAGAGAAGCAGTCATCAGTTCTGTAATGAGGGTTAGTTGGCATCTCACTAGACTGAAGACAACAGCCAGCAGCACATTGAATAGAGTGGGTGGCTGAACACGACCTTGCTCAACGCCGATGGCAACAAAGAACACACTAGACAATCATTTTTTTTTTTTGAAGATGATCAGTTGATCAGTGATGATGAGCATGATAAAAAAAAACGGTGCTATCGAGTTCCATTCTGGTCAGACAGTTCATTACAAGACTGTTCTCCGCGCTTCTTTTCATGACACATCCAAACGTCACCCAGGCCCGGAGATACAGACACCTTGAGGTTTGGGCAGATCTGAGCCATACTTTCAAGGACGCGTCCATGTTCAGCACTCTCAACTGTGAGTAGGACAGGTCGTCCAGAAACGAAAAATCCCACAAATACTTTAAAGCCTGTGTGATGGCAATCGAACCCAGGACCTCCTGACCTACACGTCTGTAATACCAACCACGGCACCACGGCGGCTGCAATCCTCTTTATCCCCCCCCCCCCCCTTTTCTTTTTTTCCTCCCGTGACTCGAGCTATCATGTCTCCTTCAAATAAAGGTGTAGAATTGGTAAGCTTTGATGGACAGCCTTTTCTTTGGACAGGATAAGCCTCATGCAGGTCACTGCAATAGCAAGTTTTAACATGATTTATGATACAAATAAAATGCATGCACAGACATAGATACACGACACACACACACACACACACGCACACACACACACAAAATGCAGGATGCGCGCGCGCTCACACACACACACACACACACACGCACACGCACGCACGCACGCACGCACGCACGCACGCACACACACACACACACACACACACACAGAGGAAGCCATTTTGGCTGAGTGGTTGAGCATGATCGAGTTCGCAGTTTACGCTACATCTTACGCATTCGAATCCCGTCCGGTGCTCGACTGACTAAAAGATGAAACAAGCTGCTATATTCGCTGCCCACTTTTACCTGTTGCCGTTGACCAGCCCGTCAACACCCGCACTCCCCCTAATTCATCCCCTCTCTCTTCCCTGTCTGTCTGTCTCTCTCTCTCTCTCTCTCTGCGGAGGAAAACATCGGCGCAAAGGACCAGCAGGTGAAAGTAGCCCTGGGGTATATGGCAGCCAAAGTATAGGTCGCCGATACCCCAAGTCCAAGCAGCGGCAGTCAGTCAGTCAGTCAGTCACCTCACGTCAGTCACCTGTCTGGTCCGGGTGCCCTCCAGACAAGTGGCATTTGGGGACCGTGGAGGCTGTCCTACAGACCTGGACACAACAGCTGCCTGGGTTATGAAAACCCTGAGTGAGTGAGTCCCAGCTTTAACCAGCACTCAGGCCACTCGGTCTGTCTGGGTGGTGTGTTATAGAGTAGGTTTAATAATATCTGGCGTTTGCTTTTCTAACCTCTGTCGAAAGCAGTGTTACTCGTGGAGAGTCTCTCTCCCTCGGTCTTTGTATCTATGTCTCTGTCTGTTTGTCTGCCTGTCTCTGCCTGCCTGCCTGCCTGCCTGTTGCCTGTCTGCCTGCCTGTCTCCCTCTCTTTCTCTCTGTCTTGTCTCTGCCTGCCTGTATATTTGTCTGTCTGTCTCTGCCTGTCTGCCTGTCTGCCTGCCTGTCTGCCTCTCTCTTCGTCTGTCCTCTCTCTCTCTCTCTCTCTCTCTCTCTCTCTCTCTCTCTCTTCGTTGAGGAAAACCGGCGCAAAGTACCGGCGGGCGAAAGTAGCCCTGTACTGGGGCAGCAAAGTATAGGTCGCCGATACCCCAAGTCCAAGCAGCGGCAGACAGTCAGTCAGTCAGTCACCTCACGTCAGTCAACCTGTCTAGTCCGGGTGCCCTCCAGACAAGTGGCATTTGGGGACCGTGGAGGCTGTCCTACAGACGTGGACACAAACAGCTGCCTGGGTTATGAAAACCCTGAGTGAGTGAGTCCCAGCTCCCACCAGCATGCCACTCGGTCTGTCTGGGTGGTGTTATGGAGTAGGTCTCATAACATTTGGCGTTTGCTTTTCTAACCTCTGTCGAAAGCAGTGTTACTCGTGGAGAGTCTCTCTCCCTCTGTCTTTGTCTCTATGTCTGTCTGTCTATCTGTCTGTTTCGTCTGTCTCCCTCTCTGTCTTTCTATCTGTCTTTGTCTGTCTCTGTCTGTATATTTTATCTGTCTCTGTCTGTCGGTCTGTATATTTGTCTGTCTGTCTGTCTGTCTCTGCCTGTTTGTCTGTCTCTGTCTGCCTGCCTGTCTGTCTCTGCCTGTCTGCCTGTCTGTCTCTCTCACTTCAGCATGGTGACAGCCCTGATATGGCCTTTTGCGGTCGGCTACGCTATAGGCAACATATTTTACTCTCTCTCTCTCTCTCTCTCTCTCTCTCTCTCTCTCTCTCTCAGTATTTTTCTTCTTTTTCAAAGCAAACACTAAGCAAAGCGCAACAAGCCGGTCCACGAGCTACCCCCCCCCCCCCCCCTCCCCACCCCACGCCCTTTCCATCTCCCCCATCTCCATCCCACCCCACTCCTCCCCTTCTCCGGCCAATTTCGATTTTGCGCTACCGAACTCTGTGACATTTGTGCACACACATCACATACAAACTGCTGCACATTTCTTTTTTTTTTTTCCTTGTCCCAGTCCCCTCACCTTCCTTGATGTAGAGCGAGAACGCCGTTCACTCTCATCTACCAATCAGGAGACGCAACGATTTCTGGTGCATGAGGGGGAAAATGGCGGAAGTCGGATTAGAAAGGACTGCCTTTCGTTTTTGCACTCAAGCCCTCGAAGACAACATGAATTTTTGTCTGTATGGAAATTGAAATGGATTTTGTAAGGAAAGAGAGAAAATCAGAGATCCAGTGTGTTTCAACTTCATCTTTTTAAAAATAAAAAACAACAACAACATACTTTTATTTCTAAATCTTAATATAGATCGGGCTTAACCTAGGGATCATGAATCTTGCTTTGCGATTGGTGGCTGTTTAGAACGTCATTCGCCTGTCGCCATGCTTTGACCTATCCCTTCCTACAGATTGCCACACGCTGGAAGGACGGACGGTGCGATGCGATGAAATGGTGGTGGTGGTGGTGGATGGACGAATGAGGAGGGAAGGAGAGATGGGTGGGCAAGTAGGAAAACTCCACGATATGAAGTAAACAAGACGGTGAACTCCCACCAGCTGCCACCACGATGAATACTTCTTCAACAGTTTTTGTTTGGACCACCGCCTTCCCTCCCCCCACCCCACCCCTACTCTCTTGATCACCTCTGACTTCCCTCGACCCAAACCTTCTCCTTCCATTTGTCTGTCGGTCGATCTGTCTGTCTGTCTGTCGCCCTCTCTCTCTCTCTCTCTCTCTCTCTCTCTCTCTCTCTCTCTCTCTCTCTTCCTCTCCGCTGACATTGCAATATCTTTGCGTGACCATTGTTTCACAGATACTGCTTTCTTTCATTTCTTTCTTTCTTTTTTTTTTTTTAATGTTTATAATGTAGACCCTATTCATGGCGAGAGGACAAGATATAAGCAAGCACAACAATGTTCATCTAGTGGTTATGTGAATATTCTTTCTCTCCTCTCTGTCTGTCTGTCTGTCTGTCTGTGTCTGCTCTCTGTCTGTCTCTCTCTCTCTCTCTCTCTCTCTCTCTCTCTCTCTCCGTTGACATTGCAATCTCTTTGCGTGACCATTGTTATTCAGATACTGCTTTCTCTATTTTATTTTTCTCTATTTTCTCTCTCTCTCTGACGCCAAGAGCACAGACACAATCTCTTTGCTCTGCACAGACACAATCAGCCCTGTGTCTCCCTGATGAGTCCGATCCAGCGGACGAAAGGCCTCGGAGCAGGCGATACATATAGATCTGCCTTCGAGAGGGATTGCGATAGTTTCCTCATGCAGCTAGTGAGGGGTTTTTATATTTCTGATTGCATTTTCCCATTTACTTCATTCAGATACTTTTTTTTTCTCAAATCTTTGCCAAATCATTACTATAATATGGAAGGATTATGTTAACCTTACTTTATCCCCCACTACTTAATATATATATATATATATATATATATATATATATATATATATATGTGTGTGTGTGTGTGTGTGTGTGTGTGTGTGTGTGTGTGTGTGTGTGTGTGTGTTGTAGACCTTACTCATGGCGGGGACCAGACATAAACAAGCACAACAATGTTCATCTCCTAGTTTTGTAAACTCTCTCTCTCTCTCTCTCTCTCTCTCTCTCTCTCTCTCTCTCTCTGTATGTCTATCGATCCAACTGTGTCATTAGGCTTTCTTTATTTGCCGGAGTGAAATACTTTCACGTAAACCAGCACGCTGGCGCTAGCAGTGACACTCATGCGCACACAGGTGCACACAACAGTCATGTCGATAACCTACAGATACGCACCTAGGCATTAGCATGCGCGCGCGCGTACACACACACATTCACACACACACGCGCGCGCGCGCGCGCACACACACACACACACGCACACACACACACACACACACACACACACACACATTTCTGTGTTCGATCTGAATCAGTCTAGCACCTCGATCCCTTCCCGAACTTGAGATGGATTCAGAGAGAGAGAGAGAGAGAGAGAGAGAGAGAGGGGGGGGGGGGGGGATGCGATCTGTGTGTTGTCAAGTTTGCACTCGGCTCTCCCAGAAAAAAAAAAAGCCCGTGAGCTTACTGACCCAGTTTTTACTGAGTTGTTTTCGTCGTGTTCACACTAACCGAGTAACCTCAATTCCGACCACGCATGCGCACATTTGATTTGATAAATACGGCATTTCCGAGCATCTCGCGAGTCGTCTGCGCCGACGCTTGAAAAAGGTGAAACGAAGCTGTATGGTGTTTGCGCGATGGAGAGGTTATCACACTTCTTACTTCAACTGAAAGGTTTCGGCAGTTGTTTATGAACAAAACCCAGGGTTTCTGGCACTCCTTTCGTTTGGCTTGATGACGTAATGACGCTTACAGACTGGTTTTTGGGTATGAGGGCAAAATGCGAGGCGGCTGGTGTGACCCTGGGTCACAGTGCCCTGGTAACCCTGAACTGAGGCCCTGTCAGGGTTGTCGGGCGGCGTGTTTCGTGAGACACGTAGGCCCTCACGTGTTGTGTGTGAAGCGACGACAGTGTTTCACCTTGCTGATTCAGGGCGCCGGTTGTTGATTTTGGTTTTCCTGAGTCAGTGTTGAGAGGTGAAGGATGAAGGGAGCGATTAGGATTTTCCGTTCTCCTCTCTCTCTCTCTCTCTCTCTCTCTCTCTCTCTCTCTCTCTCTCCCCGCAATCAGGCTGTGTTGGGTCGATTACTCAACATTCCACTTAACCAGTCCCACGGATTGACGTCAGTTCGGGATGACCGGCGACACGGAATACTGAGATTAACGTCATATTGGCCTGAGCCCAATCAGAACGAGTTTTTGTTTCTAGACCGCATTAAGTCTGTATGAGTCGGGTCACCGGCGACAGCGGTTGTTGTTTCTCGTTTATAAGATCGTTTCTTCAGCAGTGGCCCAGGCATTGTGATGATGTTTTACCCCGATCGGTTTCTGTTTTGATATAAGAGTGTTTTGTGTCTCCCTACATCTTTGAGGATGCCGGGACAGCAGTGCATGTGTGTGTGTGTGTGTGTGTGTGTGTGTGTGTGTGTGTGTGTGTGTGTGTGTGTGTGTGTGTGTGTGTGTGTGTGTGTGTGTGTGTGTGTGTGTGTGTGTGTGTGTGTGTGGTGTGTGTGTGTGTGTGTGTGTGTGTGTGTGTGTGTGAATTGTATCCCCGCATGTTGAAAACTCTGCACCGGTAGACATTTCCCTCTCCTGGACTCTGCCTGTCTCTGTGTATGATCATAGTGTCTGTGTTTGCCGCAGTGGCCTGTTGTTCTGTCTTTGTTTTTGAAGTCGTTGCCATTACTTTTTGTTTGTTTTTCGTGTTGCACTTTATACTGTCACTCTGTACATGAAACTGTCATACTGTACATCATACTGTCACTCTGTACATCATACTGTCAGACTACATCATACTGTCAGATTGTACATCATACTGTCACTGTACATGTATATCATACTGTCAGACTGTACATCATACTGTCACACTGTACATCCATACTGTTACACCGTACATCAAACTGTAAATTGTACATCATACTGTCAGACTGTATATCATACTGTCACAACTGTACATTCATACTGTCACACTGTACATCATACTGTCACTCTGTACATCATACTGTCAGACTGTACGTCCATAATGTCATACTGTACATCATACTGTCACTCTGTACATCATACTGTCAGACTGTACATTATACTGTCAGATTGTACACCATACTGTAGATTGTACATCATACTGTCAGACTGTACATCATACTGTCACAC
>JADBJO010000436.1:0-12500 GCA_016801955.1 Conus betulinus
AAGTCCTAAAAATTTAATACTTTGTTTATATTCTAAAGGTTCCCTAGAAGTTTGAAGACTGGTAAATTTTCTGGATTGCTTCCTGCATTTAAACAACATCATACTTGTTTTTTCTGTGGACAAGGACAGACCATTTTCTCTCATATAGTTCCAATGCTATCTAAATCTCTTTGATATAGTCTTCTAACATAATTCTGAGCTCTTTGTGGGGTTGACTTTTTCAGAGTTACTTCCATCCACATACAGATGTCATCTGCGTTTTTGCACTAGAACAACATTTTTGGAGACTGCTTTTGGGAGATTGTGATAAGGATGTTAAAAAGAATAGGTGCTAATACTGAACCTTGCGGAATTCCCATGTCTAGAGATTTTCTGAGTGTTGAGTGTCGTCTTCCTACTTGGCTAACATACTTCTATTATTTAAAAAATGATTTAATATAATTGTACATGTTTCCAGATATTCCAATCAGTTTAAGTTTGTATAATAAGCGCCTGTGCCAGACTTGGTCATAGGCTTTTTAACATCAAAGAAGGTAGCGAGTATACTTTTCCTGCGAGCAAACTGACGCTTTATTTGAGTAGATAATTTAACCAGGTGTTCAACTGTGGATCTTCCTTTCATAAATCCAGCTTGATTAATTGGTATTACATTGTTCTTTTCACAAAAGTGCATGAGCCTATTTAAAACAATTTTTTCTACAAGTTTACCACAATGGGAAGTGAGAGCTATGGGGGGCGGTAGCTGTTTTTGTCATTCATAGGTTTTCCAGGTTTTAAAATTGGAACGACTATTGAATCTTTCCATATTTGAGGAACAACGCCATTTTCCCAGCAATTCTGAAATATATGATGCAGGAAAACAATGCAGTTATCAGGGAGATGTTTTTAACATTCATTGCTCACAATATCAAGACCAGCAGAATATTTTTTGTTGCTGATACCATATAATACACTTCTCAACTCTCTGATTGTTATCGGTGCATTAATAGAGAGATCATTATCAGGAAGAGGGTCTGAATAGAGAGGCTGCAATTGTTCTTTTTCTCTATATATTTTACAGTTTGAGGACAGACCTTCTGATTTACTAGTCATAGAAAACATATCCACGAAGGTTTCTGCCTTTTCTCTATCAGAAGGAAACTTATTCTCATCAGATTGTATTGGATAGCTTGGAAGTCTATTTCCATTTTTCATGCATTTCACTTTGTTCCAAACCTTATTAAAGTCTTTATTATCTGTAACTTCCTTTGTGCAGAAAGAATTCCAATATAGCCGTTTTGCTTTGGCTATTACATTATTACTGTGTGTCTTTGCTTTCTTCATTTCCATTTGACTGACTGTCTTCTATTACTGTTTGCGTAAATTTTCATCTAGATTTTTTCTGTTTTTCGCCTTAATGTACACCTTATATTTGTCTTTTTTTAAATTAACAGCTTGTTCACACATCATTAGTCCACCAGATATTCCCCACATGTTTAGACTGTTTTGTGGTTTGTAGTCTTGGGATTGATGAATTAGCTGCCAAAATAACTGCATCCTTGAAATGGAATATTGCTTGTCAGTGTGCTCTTGCATACATTTGTCGAAGTTTTGACAAGCTAGAATAGTTTGAAATTTATCCCAGTCTGCACACTTATAGTCGTATTTCACTGGAGTATCATGTACATCATTATTACCCTGAATATTTTCTTTCAACAATGGTTACAATTACAGGCAAATGATCGCTACCTAAAGTATCTTTACATGTTTCCCATGTACAAGATGGAGCGAGTTCTGGTGAGATAAAGGAAAGGTCTATAGCTGTAGCTCTATGTTTGGATATATCTGGTATCCGGGTGATACTGCCATCGTTTAAAAGGTGGAATGAACTGTCTACGATGTTTTCAACAAGACGATTACTGGTAACCGAGCTACAATCATTTTCCCAGAAGGGCGAGTGAGCATTAAAGTCGCCCCGTTATCAACCACTTATTGCAATGTTGATTTTGAATAGCGCGTAGCCAGTCAGAATTCTGATCATTCGGGCCTTTAGGAAAATATACTGACATAACATTCATTGTGAAAGAATTACCAAGTTTTATATTAGCTACGCATGCATGTACATCACTGACAGACTTTGGGATTGGTGATGCACTTATGTTATATTGAAGCCCTTCGCGTATATATATTGCAGTATTTACGTGACCGTTGGAACTTCCCTTGTCGTATACTGGGAGAAATAATAGTTAGGCAAACTAGGCAGTTTGGAAGGGATAAACATTTAACGATTGTAATATCAAAACTTTGTATGGGTTTGAAGAAAGATGATGTCGTAAGTATGCTTGGTTCGTAGTTACAGATCTACAATTCCACTGAAAAAACGATAAGTTTTGTGCTATCGATTGACTATATGAAGTCATTATTTAAGAATCGTATGAATTCTACAAAGGACGTCAAAGTAAATACTTAATGTACTAAAAAATTTAAGGCATGAATCTAAAAAAGAAATCACAAGTAACAATGTCAAAAAAAAAAAGAAAAAAAAAAAAACCAAACAACAACAAAACAAAAAAAAGAAAAACTGTGTGCGTATGAAAATAATAGGCAAATACAATGAGAATAACTATTTGTTCTGTACACGTCTTCAAGTAAAGAGGAGGATTGGTAGATGGACACTACAACCGTCTTTCAGCAAGAAGAAATGACAGGGTTTTTATAATATACTCAGGAACACTGTCTGAAACTCCAAAATCAAGACGAGAACACTGTCTACAGCTCCTCTTTAAGGATGTAGTTAATAGTCGTACAACACATCGTAAGGGTTCCACCATGAAGCTTGGTAGTCGTGGAGGCCCGTGTAGTAGTAGGGGGGTCGGGAATATTGCTGTCCTCTGGGTGGCAGGCTATTGTGTCTTGGTCTGGATCGTCGTGGAGTCACCCAGAAGAGGTTCCGCAAGGCTCTCCCTATGTTTCCGGCCAGGACGCTGGTTCCTCTTCGATTGGGATGAATCTTGTCCTTCATGAAGTTCAGGCTGGTTTTCAGGTTCTCATGATACACGGTGGTTATTCTATCATGTTCATAAAGTTCATTGGACAGTATAGCGTTGAAAAGATTTCTTTTTATTTCTAATGTTGGATCCCTTGTTGGAGAGCAATCTTGCTTATGATAATTTTACTCCCCGGGTGTTGTTCTGAAATCTTTCTTGCACAAGTAATGAGAGTTTGCAGCTGTGGGGTGCATCCTTCTTTTTTACATCATTGATCCCACAATGAATCAGTATTGCGTTGGGAGATTTGTTAGCACATGCAGATTTGACTGCCTTCTCTACATCTTCAGTGGTGTGTGCTTTCATTGTGATCGCATTCACCCCGTAAGATAGACCTAGCCGTCTGCCCTGGACACCAGTCATGACAGACAGAGTCATGAACGATTACAGCTGTAGGGAGATCTTGAACTTCTTTTCTTTTTTTTTTCCGACACCTCTTTAGCATCAGAAGTCAAAAAACGTCATTTCTTTTGTTTACGTCATTTCTTTTAACATCATTTGTTCTCTTCCTTTCTGTTTGTACCTTCTCAGATTTTGGTTTCATGTTTTTCAGTTCATTTTGAGTGGTTTTGTGCGCTGTTTGTTTTTGAGAAAAATGCTTGGCTGCTGCATCTGCGTATGTCCAAGAATTTTCATTTATTTCTGTCTGTGTAGAATTATGACTGACCTCTTTTGGATGTTCCGCTTGTGCTTTGTTTGCTGCTTGGGTGTCTCGTACAGCCGTTTCAAGGGAAGAGATTCGGGAGCACAGGGAAGAAATTGTCTCGGTCATTTCACATATTTTCCTCAGCAGGACCTCATTACTCAGTGGATGGAGACTGACAGAAGTACACATGCTGGTAGTGGCAGGGATTCCGACTCTGCTGATCTAGCGTTCTTCGGTGCGGCGTTCTTACCGTCGTTTCGATCGTCCCTCTGGTCCTTCGTAACCGCACCGTGTGTGTGTGTGTGTGTGTGTGTGTGTGTGTGTGTGTGTGTGTGTGTGTGTGTGTGTGTGTGTGTGTGTGTGCATGCATTTTGTGTGTGTGTGTGTGTGTGTGTTGTGCGTGTGTTTCTGCAAGTGTGTATTTGTGTCTGGAGGAAGAGGGGAATGGAGTGAGGAGAGGGAAATTCATGAGAAGGAAGGAAGATAAATGTAAACATACACCATTTGGTTGATATTTAGACATGGCTTGCATATGCGTTCATTTGTAATGCCTGGAAGCCAAAAGATAAAGAGTACACGGAAATGAAAATAGCAACAAGGAATTGACAGTAATCAATATCTGTAGAAACACAGAAGCAGCAAAAAGTGAAAGGAAGAAAATGGGAACAAGAAAGACAAAAGCAAAGGGCTTGGATGGAAGGGGAGGGGGGGGGGGGGGATGAATAGGAAGGGAAGGGAGTGTCAGGAAAACAAAAACCCAGACCCACTCTAACTTAAGCACACAGCACACTGCACTATGGAATGTGGAGACACCGATATATTTGATTAAGGCAACAAATCTGCTTGACCTAGTCTAAAGCTCTAGTTCAGAGACGAAACAGCTATGAGAAAACGATGACACTGAGAACAGCCAGAACAGCTTAGCTGATAGAACACCGGGCTCATAATCCTGGTGATCCAGGGGTTGCAGGTTCGAATCTCCGTGTGCTGTTTCAGAACAGAGGGATTTTTTTCCTTGGAGTTAACACTAGTTCTGACTCATTTCCTGAAGAGTTCTTAGAATTAGACTGTAAATCAGTGTTTCGAGAGTGAACGTGATAAACATCTTGGACACATGTAACACCAACTTTCAGAAGAGGACAAACAGCTGTTGATATGGGGGACATTACATTTTTGGAAAAGGACAAGCGGGCTGTTGGTATAAATTACATTACACATAGCATGCTCTCTGCGTGAGGAATCAATGAAGTAAGAAAATCAAGTGTGACTGGTAATAAAGTGGTATTGACATGATAAACTACTGAATGAAGTGCCAGCAGCAGCTCTTCTGTCTGCTCTACCTAGGTAGGCAGCTCGTTGTATGAACGAGTGTGTGGATCGTATAGCACTTAAAGCGTGGCCTCTAGCTGAGGATTTGCACAATAATAATAATGTAATAAAGCCCTGTTACCCCTTGTAGAGCTCATGCTCACTGGTGCAATTAAGTTATGGCCACACACTGACAAAACAATACACATAAACCAACACATTGAAAGAACCATTCAGAAATGCCAACAAACAGAACAAGACAGACATGACAACAGATCGACAGACCAACACAGACACCCCCGAAGTCAGACAGAATAATAAGGACAACCTAACAGCTTGGCTGAATAAAACCGACAAACTAACTGACAAAATCATACAGACAAACAGCCAGCCAGAACAATACAGAGAAACAAACACAAGGCAAACAAAAAAAAAACAGACAATACAAACCAACTGACTGACAAAACAATACAGACAAACCAACAAACTGACTTAACAATACAGACAAACCAACTGATATAGCAATACAGACAAACCCACAAACTGATATAACAATACAGACAAACCATAAACTGATATAACAAAACAGACAAACCAACAAATAGATACACCAACAGACTGACTGAATAACTGAATACACCAGAGGTTCCGTTAGACCGGCATATGCCGGTTTTTACGGTAAATATTTGCCTTGTACCGATAAAAATGAAAGTCACCGGTACCATGTACCGGCAGAACAGCCTCTCTCTTGCATACACACTCTGTCGCAATGCCCACTGGTTATCGTCAGATGAGAGGATGACCACGCAAGTGGTGGGAACTAAACAGGAAGTGTGGTGACGACAGCCACGCGTCATCACTCTTCCACCCTTGCCCCTGCCTCTCCACCTTTTTTTTTACCGAGCTAAAAAATGGACTGCGCTCATTAATACAGCCAGTGTTTATGGTAACGGTTTGTTCCATTTCTGTCTGGGTGAACCAAGCATTTCACCCCCTCTCCGCTCCCCGCCCCACCCCTCCCCCTACCCCTCTCTCTCTCTCTCTCTCCACACACACAGGCTGAGCGCACGTGTTTCACACTGAACGTTAACTAGGCCTAGACAAAGGTTTCTTCTGTTCTCTGCAAAAATGGCGCAGCAACGTTCGATACATTCGTTTTTTACAACAAACAGTCAAGCAAGTGGCAACACAGCTGAAAGTGGAGATACTAGACCTAGATCTAATAAAAACTCAACTGAATCTGTGCAGTCAAACTCAGAATCAGCTGCAGATTCTTCAGCATCAAAACCCAATAAACGACAGAGGACAAAAGAATACAACAGTGCCTGGGTGTCTGAATTTCCTTGGCACAGAAGAGAAGAGATGAAAAAAACTGGCAAGTCGGCAATTTTCTGCACAGTTTGTGAAGAAGCTAAGAAAGTTAATGGCTTTACAAAAGGATCATGCAACTTCCAACGATCAGCATTAGTTGAGCACCAGAAAAGCGCCAGCCATGTAAGCGCCGTTTCCATAATACAACAGAAAAAACGCATGGCTAATGTCGTTTCACACGTGCAAGATATAACGTCATCAGCGCTGCAAGAACAACTTAGAGTTGTTTTGTGGATGGCAAAAGAGGACATCGCACCAACAAAGTTTGACAGTGTCCTTTCACTTTTGAAAGCTGCTGGCTGTCCTTCGCTAGAAAAAGCTGCAACTTACTCTCATCAAGATATCGTTGAAGAAATGGAGAAAGCATTAGTTCAAGCTACCAATGAACAGATTGACGACGCCATCTCAAGAAGTGGGCCACATCGGCATCATCATTGATGAAACTGTCAATGTCACCATTGACAAAAAGCTCATCATCTACTTAAGGATTGTCAAAGAGGAAAAACCAAAGACTGTGTTCCTGGGAAATTTCACTGTTCGTGACGGCACCGCTGAAACGATTGCCACCACGGTGAGAGAGGCACTTGCAGCGAGACAGATAGACTTTGAAAAAGTCATTGGACTGGCATCTGACGGTGCTAGTGTCATGACAGGGGCGACTCAACGGTGTAGGTGTGTGAAGCTGAGGCAAGAAAACAACCCATTCCTCATTCACATTCACTGTGCGTGCCACAGAGTTGCTCTTGCGTCACAAGATGCTTCAAAAGCAGTGAGGAAAATCTTGGACTTCAAAAACACTGCAAACAGCGTCTACAAATTCTATCAATATTCTGCAACACGCAACGAGCGACTGAAAGAACTGAATGCTGTGCTCAGTGATGATGATTTTACTAGCTTGAAACAACCATGCTCAGTCCGTTGGCTTTCTCTCCAGAGGGCAGTGGACTCACTTCGTCTTAATTGGCCAGCCATCGTTATGGAATTTGGGGAGGAGGCATCTCGACAAAACAACGCTGTGGCAGACGGGCCTATTACGTCAGGTACAAACGTTTGCATTCATCGCCATGACGCATATGCTGTCAGACATCCTTGCCATCATCAACAGACTGAATCTGATTTTCCAGAAGGACAGCGTTACCATCTCCACCATTAGACCTATGGTTCAGTCCACCATCACTGAACTGGAAGATGGCTATCTAGCCGGACATTCACGGCTTCAAAATGAAGATGACTTCATGACT
The DNA here is from genome assembly GCA_016801955.1 of Conus betulinus. NCBI lineage: Eukaryota > Metazoa > Mollusca > Gastropoda > Neogastropoda > Conidae > Conus > Conus betulinus. The sequence continues at coordinate 7,593 of JADBJO010000436.1, forward strand.
GAAATTACAGCTGACGGTCACTGGCATGGTGTGAAAATGAGTTGCTACTCTGCAAACGCAGTTCAAACACATGAACAGCTGAGGGAAGAATTTGTGCAGCATACAATTGACTCTCTCAAGGCCCGATTTCCAGAGCAAGACCTTGACATCATCCACAACATTGACGTTCTGCTGATTCAGCAAAATACCCTGATCAGGCTGACGCTCTGCGTGACTATGGCCAAGATGCACTAAACGTTGTCCTTGACCACCTTGGAAATCAGCGCACGACATCCGACGGAAGCCAAAAGGAGCCAGTGCTGAACAGTCAGGATGCTCGCCGAGAGTTCAACCACTTCAAAGCTGCACTCAAGGGGGGCATGGCAGGCTGAATTTTGAAACAACATGTGCACTGGTCATTCGTGACTACAAAGACGTTTTTTTTCCCGAATTTGCCAAGCTGGCCAGCATCGGTCTTTGTATACCAGTTACCAGTGTGCCAGCAGAAAGAGGATTCAGTCTGCAAAAACAGAATTAAAACTGCCAAAAGAAGCAGTCTGTCCGAAAACCGGGTCAACAGATTAATGCTGTTGTCATCAGAGGCACGCTCTTTTGATCAGTTTCCTTTTGCCCGGGCGGCGAACATTTTCAACGGCATGCGGCAACGCCGCAAATAGGCCTAGATGAAGAACTGTTTAGTCTTCTGTGTACGGCCATGGACTGCGAGTGAATTTTGTGACTGAGTACAATAATCTCTTTGCTGACGTATTTTTCTTGGTGGCGTTTTTTTTTTTTTTTTTTTTTTTTTTTTTTTTTTTTTTTTTTTTAAGTGCGACGTTTGTGTCAGTTACTGTGACAGTTGCAGACTTTTCTCTCTCCGTCTCACTCAATATTCAACCGTTCCTGCTGATAATTCAGATCTGCCTGACTTGATCAAAGTTGTGTGCGTGTCAGTGACAGTAATCCTGCAGCCCATGGATTTTACATCGGCATGACGCGTCAGATCTTTCCGGACAGTGACTATGTTTAACTTGACTGTTGCTGTGTCAGTCTCAAGTTACCTTCACTAAACTGTTGCGATGCTGATGGATATCGTTCATTCATTTGGGTAAGGTGGGTTTTTTCAGTTTTCTACTTTGATATCTGCCCGTTTCGTGCACTGCAAAATGATTTGTGCTGTCATCGGTTGTTGCATTAGTCCGTCCGTGTAGCCACTTGCAGTTGTTTTGCATGATTGACCCCAATACTTTGATTTTATTTTTCTATGCTGCATGATTAGGATGGTACCGGCTAGTGCTTGGCTTGTACCGGAAATTGTTTTCTTTGCCGGTACCAAATACCGGCAAATGCTGTAGTCTAACGGAAGCTCTGATACACACAAACCAAAAGATTGAGAATGTCAGCAAAACACCAGAGAAAGAAAACAAAGCGGGCATGGATATTGACAATCTGTTTTCAACACCATCAAAAGCAGACCATGGACATGATGAGTACTTACATTACAAATCCACAGACCTTCACCACAAAAAAAAAAAAAAAAAAAAAAAAAAAAAAAACCCTAACAACGGAAATAAGAGTAATTACTGACGAGTTACTTCCCATTTATGGTTTTTTTTTTTTGTTGTTGTTGTTTTTTTTTTTTTACCAGTATATGAAAATGAAATGTCAGAGGAAATGTCAATCTTCATTTCACAGCAAAGTTATCAGATTGTATGAAAATATATTACTTTAAGAGATATTCATCATTTAATAAAAAGTAACTTTCACTGCTCAAGTTCTGTGGAAAACATGTACTAGTTTTGCTCAACAGACTAAGAATCCACCTTCTGATCCTGATCTGTAATGCAGATCTGCACAAACATTATATGGGTTCATCCCTTAGCCATTATTCTATCTTTCCACCTAGTATGATTAAAACTGATTCGGTAGTGTTTGGGAAAACATAACCCCTTTGGGAAGGTACTGACAGAGGACATTGAACTAACACCTTGTTAGACTGTGATGATAGAAGAAGACACTGACATTTTATCATTGGACAGAGAGAAAAAAAAAAAAAAAAAAAAAAATTGGGCGTGTCGGAAAGAAGGGGAAAAAAGTGGAAGAAAGTATGAGATAGAGAGTGACAGAAGACAGAAGACAAAAAAGAGAGAGAAGCAGACAGACAGACAGAGAGTGACAGAGAGACAGACAAAGAGAGACAAGACAGACAAAGAGATAAAAATACACAAACAGACAGACAGAGGGAAGAAGAAGAAGACGAAAACGAAAACGAAGAAAGAAGAAGAAGTGACAGCCAGACACTGACTGAGACAGGAGGGCTGGGAGGACAGTTACACATCCCTCAGATGTTTACCTTGTAGGTTGCCGACTTCAGGTTGACATTTCTGCCCTTGGCAGTGAGGGTGCACTTCATGCGCAGAAAAAACACCCTCTCCTCCGTCACCGGCGCTTTCGCCCCATGAGAGCGGGATGACAGGACCTCCTGGATCTCATCTTCGTCCCGAGGATGGTGTGAACTCAAAAATGCTCTGACCCATCAGCTCTATCTGCTCACAGAGATGAAACAGCAATACTGATTATTTCATACTAACAGCGATAAACAGTGATGGTACAAAAAGGGAACATAATATAAACAATGATGGTAAAAAAGGAACATAACTGTCAACATTTCTTGACGTGCCTCCATAGAGTTCGTGTCACTTAAAAGAAAGAGTAAACGCAAATTAGTATGTGGCAAAAAGACAACAGAACACAGAAAATACATGAGGCACAAAGACTTAAGAATACAGAAAGTATATAACACAAAAACAAAGCAAGACCCTGATCATGCTTTCAACACCCAAACAATAAAGCCAACATAAAACACCTGTCACGCTATAAATCTATAATCTTAAGATACAGACACCGGCTGTATTTTCGGGAAATATAAGATATCAGGACCTGGATTTCTAACTGTCTTTTTATATCTCACATCCTCCAGCGAGACCTCCAGCAACTTTAAACTCTACGTATTAAACTGCTGGCCTCACATCACACATCCTCCACCTAACTTCTCCTTTACACCCCATGACCTTTTCATTCACTCCCCATCAGCCCTTTCAACCCACACACGCATGCATGTGAGCGCACTCGCACACACTGACACTCAGACATTCATTCATTCTGTCTGTCTGTCTGTCTCTCTCTCTCTCTCTCTCTCTCCTCTCTCTCTGAACAACCATTTCCAGTACATTCTGTCTAAATGACTGCAAGGCAATTCCTTATTTAACATCTAAACTCAGTCCACTTTCACACACACCATAAGCAAATAAACGTTAAAGGGCCAGTGGTAACTGTCAACATGTGTAGTCTGTTTTTCAGATAACTCCAGAGAGAGGTTTTCCCCATGTCTGTTTGAAGACAAAGTCCTACACAGCTGGGCTCATCTTTTAGACTCTATGGCACCACCTGCTACAGCGGCACGTGAAGGCTAGATTCAATAAGAGCAGGTGCTTGACTTCATGTAACAGTCTGTGAGAGCACTACAGAAATGCTTGACAGTCTTTTTTTTTTTTTTTTTTGAAAGGACCTTACTACTGAAATATGAAAATATTATGAGTGATTAAAATATAATAAAATATGAGTATGTGTGTGATGCAATTACCAATGAACAAATGTGTCAAACCCTCAAGCAGCACATGGGAACACACAGAATCCCGTAAGGGGCTGGCGATGGACGAAGACACTGAAATGGCCCTGTAACAAGACCAATGGTCTTGCAAAAAACAAATCCTGTAAGAGGCTAGCGATGGACGAAGACAGAGAGAAAAGACAGAGAAAACCATGCACTGACAACACTGCAGAAAGGACAAGGAAAACATTTGAAGAGGCCAAAGCCTTGGCACACATCTCTCTCTCTCCTCTCTGTCTCTCTCTCTTTCTCCCCTCCCCCAAGAGTTAAAGGAGCAGCAGAAGAAAATGAAGATCACACATGTAAGAGGCTGTCCTGAAGATGAAGATGTCAGATTTTGTCATAGTTCCAGTTCCCTTTAGTCTGTGAATTCATCACTATTTCAACTTTCTTGAACTCATACTGAGCCTGCTCTTTGAAACATAGGCTGTTTACCAGGTAAAGAGTTGCAACTTTCCAACAGCATGTCTTGACAGAAAGAATGTACTCTTTCCTTGCTTGTCCGTCTCTATGCTTGAATACAGACAATACACATAGTTTAGTTGTTGCCTTTTTTCACAAATCTATTGCTTGCTCTACAGCTTTTAAAAACCAGTGCAGGAAACTCTAAAGCAAAAGCAACTGTCTCAAACGAAACCAGCAGCTCATTAAAAATCACTCCATTAAAAATCAAGCGCTATGAATGCAACAGTTCACTGTCCCACTACAAATATGCATTCAAACAAACACTGAAATGGTACACAGTATCATGGTATTTCATCAGCTGAAGTGGTAAAATACTGTTGATTACCAGCTGACTGAGGACTGAATGATACCTTTTTCCAACAATATTTCTAGTCACAATAATTTTTACAGCAGACAGTATTCAATTCTCATTTCCAAATATAGTTTAACAATTTGAAGAGCGATTTCATATTGTATGCATCCAAACACACACATACACACACATATGCTCTTATGCATGTTTGCTTGCACACATGCAAACACACACACACACACACACACATACACACACACACACACACACACACACACACACACACACACACACACACATGTATACACCCACACACACACATACACACAAAAGTGACAAATACTATATGTTCACACATACACGTGCATGCACTACACACACTCACACACAAGCACTACTGTATACATGCATGCACACACACACACACACACACACACACACACACACACACACACACACTCACACACACACACACACACACACACACACACAGAGCATCAAC
>JADBJO010000436.1:20000-37500 GCA_016801955.1 Conus betulinus
GATTGTTATCTAAGGCCTTTTGAGACAATGAACAGCTCCCTTCTGATCCAAAAGTTTCAGAACCTGGGCGCCTGTAATACTTCAACTACCACTACCTGTGGATTGCCAGAACTGGGTCAGTCAAAAGAAACGATGTGTTGCAGTGGATGAATACAGCTCCAATCTTTATGCAAATGAGTCAGATCAGGAGTCATCCAAGGATCTGTACAGGTCTTGCTTCTTTCTCATAGTTTCTGGTCTATTTAGTACATTTAACTATTTAATAAATTTAATTCTAACATCACACACATTATCGGCAATGCGCTTGGTGCCTGTCTGTCTGTGACACCTGCACTGCTACAGATACATGTACAGATGCACAGCAGCTTCCAGTGACCACAGAGCTGCCCATGCTGATTGATGTAAGTATGAAACATGGCGGATGCATGGAACACACAGTTCCATCCAATTGTACTGCCACTCTCAGATAGATCTATGCAAATCCCACCAATTATACATGTTGCACATTCATTATGACTGTGAGATTTCTACAGAACATACTGGCATTACACTGCTGAAAAATATACAATGAACTGTATCAACACTGTTTAAAAAAAAAAAAGTGTAATCAAGACTCCTACACATGCACATTTTGTACTGTATATCAATATGCAATCAGGAATCAGTCAACCCTTTAAACTTTGAAAAATAAAAACGCAGTCACCTGACTCTTAAAACGCTGCCGTGCATATTCACAGCAGATCAAAGTTTTCTGCACAAATCCATGAATGAAATAATGGGGTTTTCCCAATGGAATTAGAGCAAAATTAAAAGAGATGCCATTATTTCTTCACACATCCAACTACAGATAAACCCCTGCACAGTGGATCACTGAAAAGACAAGTTAAAAGTAGAATGCCCATGCCAAACCATAGGCTTGCATCATATGGCAACCCTGGATCAGTCAATACACAGATGAAACATAAAAACAGTAGAGATGCTCAATAATGGCCTTTTGAATTTCAGTCAGGGGGTCAGGTAACTGCTTTTAAAGCAAAAGTCGGCGGGAGTCCAAGTGATTGTCACAGCTGTCACAAAACCAAATTGAACTGTTAGTTTTCTGTTTCAAACAGAAAGCTGAAACAGCATGAACCAAAATCCAAACCAAGTTTGTTTCTCATCAGACTAATGTTGACTTATGAACTTGTCTGCATGCATTGCATGGGACATAACAACCATGACGGAGCTGACACAACAGGAAGTGACAAAGCTGACAGCCGGACATTCACAATGAAATTCAGCTTGATTCTCAAGAATCACTTCCATCACATCCAAGATCATCACTGATAGGTTACACAAGAAATGGATGGCATTTTTTTTTTTTTTTTTTTTGAGTATTGTTGAGAAGACGTTCAACTGATAATACAGTGCAGCAAATTTACAATTCATGATGCCCCCCATCTGCCACAACAAAGAGGAATGTAATCAAATGGTTTCAGCGTTTGAGACAGGAACTGACAGCCGTGAGTTCAAACCACTCTTGGGTTCTGATTTATTTTGGCTTAAAAACTCTTTCTGTCCACCCAGAAGTAAAATGGGAAAGTGATCCAGAGTAGGATAGGTCACAGACAGGGTCGGGAGGGATGGGCTCCACCTTCTATTAGTATTATGCCATACCTCAGATGCAGTAAATCTCTCACAGTTCACTGTTCTATGGCCATTACATAGGACTTTCAACTTTAACCTTTGACAAGAGACCTACCACAAAAGCAATCATATTAATATTACCCACTCAACTCATTCTTTTCCCTAACTAGTGACAGAGATCTCTCAAGGCAGCCCAAGTATTCTTTCTGAGGCATCTTCATCCCACTTCTACTACTACTTTCTTTGTACCACCATCCTCTCCTGCACATATTTACTTCTTTACTTACCTACACACACACACACACACACACACACACACACACACATTGCACAACACAGAGTCAGCAACATTACTGAAAAGAAACCAAACTACAAATAAACACACAACTAAAAACACAGTCACATTTTTTCCAAAATGCCATTTATAAACCAAGTCCTTTTGTTTACAGTGTGTTCTTAAATATTGGGGTTGTTTCCCTTGAAAAAAACACGTGTATAACTATTTACCCTGGACCAACACGTAACTAGCTGAATGAGAGAGAGAGAGAGAGAGAGAGAGAGAGAGAGAGAGAGAGAGAGAGAGAGAGAGAGAGTGTGTACACATGTGTGTGTGTTAGAGAGAATGTGTGTTAGAGAGAGAGAGAGAGTGTGTGTGTGTGTGTGTGTGTGTGTGTGTGTGTGTGTGTGTGTGTGTGTGTGTGTGTGTGTGTGTTAGAGAGCGAGAGAGAGAGAGGGGGGGGGGAGAGAGGGAGAAAGAGAGAGAGAGAGAGAGAGAGTGTGTGTGTGCGTGTGTGTGAGAGAGAGAGACAGACAGACAGCAGGAGTGGAAGAGGGTGGAAAGATTTAACAATGCTTGCAAAAAACAAAAAAAATCATTTCATAAAACTACTTTAAAAATGAGTTTCATTTCAATCAAGAAGACTATAGATCTAAAGTTTTTCTAAGGCACAAGGTTACATACAGTCCATCTAGGGGTTACAGCTAGGAAAATAAATAAGTTCACCTAAAAACAATTTTAAACAAAAAGGAGAGAAAGAAAATATTGTCAATTGGGTCTGCCTGACCTGCACATTAACCCAATGCTCTCCAGGCCTAGGATACAGGTAGACCCAGCTCACAAGCGACCGCAAAGGGCCACATCAGGGCTGTCACCACGTTAAAATCAACTCACAGGTCATTCATCCACACAGTTCTTTAAAAGACATCGTCTAAAATCTCATCCAAAACTTTGTTAAAAATCTTTCCACTGTAAAATCCAGATCCCGATGAAAAATGTTAACCTCTTTCAAGAACTCAAAGATCGCGTCAGGGCGGAACATCTCTGAACAAGGGTTTTCATGGAATCTGCTGTAAAATGTTTGTGTCTCACATCGTGCAAATCCCAACACTCTAAAAGAATATGTTTCATTGTGAGTGGCACATGACACGGAATGCACCAAGGAACTTCTTCACTCTTTAAAAGGTAGGAATGGGTACAATACGAATGGCCGGGTGTGCAGCCGGCACAGAACTGTTTCTTCTTTACGACCACCAGACGAAGATGGGAGGAACTCCTTTAGGTTTGGACGGATGAAAGAGTTTGTTATCCGTCTGTGTATTCCAATCCAACCCAAGCCAGAAGAATGTTGTAACCCCTCCGCTGTCAACTTGGTAAAAGGTCAAAAAAGTGTAAAAAGTTCGGGGTGCTGAAGGTTGCGGCCAGATATGGCCTCCAAAGCCGACGACAGCGAATCCGACAAAACCAGAAAGTCCCTCTTGGAGACTGTGAGATTATTCTTAGTGCCAGAACCAGAGCTGTAAGTTCAGCAGAGTAGGCAGAAGCGTCTGAAGGAATATGTTCTAACAGTATTTGAGAAGGAGCACCAGGGCAGTAGGCTGCACAGGCCACTCCATCTTCAGACTTGGAACCGTCAGTGAAAATTTTCTGATAGGATGGGAGTTTTGAACTCAGCTCAGCATACAACGCCTTGTATGCCAGAGAGCTGGTGGACTCTTTTGCGAAAAGCTGCAAGATCAAAACGAAATCTGGTGTGAAAAAGGTCCACGGGAGGCTCATCTGGAAACTTGGAAAAATCAGACACAACTCCTAGGTCTAGACCTGCATTCCGTGCGTGAGGCTGCATACGAAGGCCAAACGACGGAATACAGGTAGGGTTGTTTTCGAATTTGTTTTGGAACTGAGGGTCAAAGACACAGTCATAGGCAGGGTTTTCTGGTTCAGAGAACAGTCTGATATAGTAGTTCAAAGATAGTTTCAACCTGCGGTTGGACAGTGAGGGTTCACCTGCCTCTGCGTACAGGCTGTACACAGGGGTGGTGCGGAATGCTCCAAGACATAGATGAAGCCCTTGATGGTGGATAGGGTCTAAGAGTTTGAGGTAGGACGGTCTTGCAGAGCCATACACAGCACAACCATAGTCCAGTTTGGAACGGACCAGGGCTCTGTAGAGGTGCAGCAAAGTTTTCTTATCAGCGCCCCAGTCAGTGTGTGCTACGACCCGCAGAATATTCAGAGCTTTCTGGCAAGAAGTTTTGAGGTTTTTAATATGGCTGAGAAAGTTTCAGTTTTTGATCAAAAATAACCCCCAGAAATTTCGCTTCCTTAACAGCTGGAAAGGTGGTCTTATCCAGAAGAATTTCAGGATCAGCAAAAAATTGACGAAAATTGTGAAAATGGATTGACTGGGTTTTTTGTACGTGAAAAGGTAAACCCGTTGTCCTCGGCCCACTGTTGAATCCTGTTGACACAAAGTTGGAGTCGCCGCTGTACGCTGGCGTAAGAAGCTCAAAACTGCGTACAGCGCGAAGTCGTCAACGAACAAAGAAGACTCAGAGCCCTGGCTTACCGATTTCACAATGTCATTGATCTTAATGCTGAAAAGGCAGGAAAGGATGCTCCCCTGAGGTACACCCAACTCCTGCCCATGGATGTCCGAGAGTGTGGTGCCAACACGCACCTGGAACTGTCGATCAGCCAGAAAGTTTTTGATAAACATAGGCAGATAGCCACGAAAACCAAGTTTATGCAAATCCATAAGGATCCCTGATTTCCACGTGGTGTCATATGCTTTTTCTAGGTCGAAAAAGATAGCGACCACATGGCTTATTGACAAAGGCGTTGCGTATGGTGGTTTCTAGACGGATTAAATGGTCAACTGTCGAGTGGTACTTGCGGAACCCGCACTGTTCACTGGCCAAAAGGCCGTCGGTTTCCAGCTTCCACATCAGACGGGAGTTGACCATCTTTTCCATCAGCTTACACAGGCAGCTGGTCAGAGCTATTGGGCGATAGTTTGATGGGTTGGTAGGGTCCTTTCCAGGTTTGGGGATTGGAATGATCAGGGCTTTCCGCCAGGAGGGCGGGAAGCACCCTGTGGTCCAGATATGAGATATGGTTATAGACTTTGAGAAGGGTCTGGAGACAGCTTTCTGGAAGGTGTTTCAAAACCTGATAATGAATGTCATCCAGACCAGGGCAGAGTCATTGCAGGTTTGCAAATTATTTAAAGAAGAGGAGTTCTGCTGGATGGTGGAGGCCAACAGATTGGCAACAGCTTGTTTGTCAGTGATCAAAGCATCGGCAAGTTTCAGGTGATGAATGGAGGGGTTGGGTGTTCTTCCCTTTGATTTTTCTGATGATGTTCCAAACTTTTTTCTTTGAAGTTTTAGATGTCAGTCCGGAGCAGAAGTTTCTCCAAGACCGACGTTTACTGATTTTGAAGGTATGTCTCGATTTAGCACGGAGTTTCTGATGGGCTCGGGCCACCCCAAAGGTGCATATATTTTTGCATAGCACTAATAAGATAGCTCTTCATCATAAAAAATGAGACTTGACCAAATAACTGAAAAGTCATGTACCAGCTGATCCTTAAGTATTTTTCAATGGAGATGGAAAGCAAAGCCGGATGATTTTTTTTCCCATCACTCACCATACAGTGCAATTTTATAATCATTGTCAACATCATTTGTTCTACTTAATCTAGCATTTTCTTAAATTGCACTCCAGCCAGTCGGGCACAAGAAAAAGCAACATTAAAGTAACATAATAAAAACTACTACTAAGTACTAGTACTAGACAACAAAATTTAATTACAATATTTTGACAATTCTGCTCTCTCTCTCTCTCTCTCTCTCTCTCTCTCTCTCTCTCTCTCTCTCTCTCTCTCTCTCTCTCTCAAAGTGGATGGTCGAGTCAGTTTTTTTTTTTTTTTTTTTTTTTTAACCTTACTGCATTACTACTGTGCGTGACGACATAACAAAATGTTACGGATTTATTTGTTTTTGTTAACCTTGGATTTGATACATGTTAGGAATGAAAGTGTAATTAATATTTGTTTGCAGGAAAGGAAGAGGGAAATGTTATTGTTCTGTTACCTCTCTCCCCCACCCCCTCTTGTCAAATTTGGTAAATGACAATATCAGTGTCAAGTCTCTCTCTCTCTCTCTCTCTCTCTCTCTCTCCCCCCCTCCTCTCTCTCTCCTCCTCCCCCCCCCCCCCCCCCCCCCCCCTCTCTAGTTTACATTTCCACTCTGCTCACTATCTCGGCAACTTTTTTCCCCTCTGCTTGCCTCCAGATAAAATGAAAGCATCATCCATCACCCGTAAGATAAGATAGCAATTAATGCTGATCTAGCTTCTCTTAGTCTTACCATCTTCACAACATCCCATTCTAAATGGATAGACTGTCAAATTCCTGACCATCTTATTCTTAAACATCAGTAAATGTCTTTATCATTACAATTTTGTACATAGAACGAAAGTAAAAGAAGATCAAAGGAAAAAGAATCTTTGCACAGTTTCCCTCTCCTCTGTGAGGATGAAAGAGTCTTGACTGTAGACAGCAGAGAGATCTCCTGGTCTACTGGGTGTTTTAGGCAAGCACTGCTGCCGAGCTGTTAGTGTTACCAAAAAGAAACAAAGAAACTAGATTGTAATTTGTATTATTCCCTTTGCCCTTTCGTTTGTTTAGCTAGTTGGTTGGGTTTCTGTTGGTTGGTTGGGTTTTTTCTGTTTGTTTGTTTGTTTGTTTTTAGTTTGTTGTTTGTTGTTTTGTGTGTGTGGTGTGGTGTGTGTTGTTTTTTTGTTTGTTTTTTTGTGTGTGTGTTTTTTTTTTTGCTTTTATTTTCATTTCATTTTATTTCAGTTAGTTTGCTGGGGGTGGGAACGGATCATATTTGTACTTATATTTTTTCAAAAGTTTGTTTTTTTGTATGAAAAAATAAGATATGCTACATAACAAACTCTATCCAAAAAATATCCTTACAAGCAGAATGCATAAAAAATTTCAAACTATTCTTACTCAACAAAACCATCTGTTAGATCGTGCCATGCATAGTCTGTCTGCGGAGAGTACATTACTGAAGGAATGCAGGAAAGTTCTGTATGCGTCTCTACACATGATACAGTGCATTATAAAACTCTGCATCTGTTGCATGCAATGCACACATACTCTGTGTGAATGTAACAAGTATAGCTGCTGCACTTTACAGTGTGTGCACATCAGCGATCAAACATCATGCAACAGGAATTCTACATCAATGTCCATGCATCATCAATTTGTAGACCTCTAAACCCTGAGCAGTCCATTTCCAGCTTCACAATCACAAAGTCCAAAACTTTCTCTCCCACTCTCTCACTCATTCAAGATTCCATTCCACATGTGTACACATTCTGATAAACTTATTCAGATTTTCCTCTCAACCTTGGCCAGCTCAAACCCCATTACATACATCCATAAAACTGAAAATGACACCATGATTATGAATAATTTGCAGTAACAATTTACTGACTGACTGCTTCATACACACACTACACTGAAAGTATGTGCACATGAATGAAAAGTGTTTTATATCATGGATGGTTGGTAGTGGTCTTGAACTACTTGAGTTATAGGTCTAAGAAATAATTTAAAACTGTCTAGTCTTGAGCTACTGCCTCCAGGAAAAATCTTTGACCAAACAAAACATACATTCAGGAACAGTGCCTCAATCTAAAATTTAAAGAAAAATCTAAAAAAAAAAAAAAGAAAAAAAAAAAAAAAAAAAAAAACATAAACAGGTGGTACAATCTTCCTATGATCTAGGAGATATATCAACAAGCAGCCTTGGAATACTTTTGAACCCTCTGATGCTCTTTGGCCAAAAGGAATGTATGGGTCATAAGCAACAAGAGCATTGCCATACAAGCAAGTCCAAAGAGAGCAGAACACCTGTGCCCCTGAGTACTTTATCTTGCCTACAGACATGCAGTTTGAAAGATCTGATTATTCTGATTGGAAGCCGGAATACCTCAGTGGTAGAGCGCCGGACTCGAATATTCAGGTTGCAGGTTTCGAATCTCCGCCGGGCCATTTCAGTACAGGGGGATTTTTTCCCCTCGGAGTTAACATTGGTTCTGACTCCATTTCCCATACAGTCCTTCGAATTCGACTGTAAATTGTAAACCGAGGTTCCGTGTGTGAATGCACGCATAACATCTTGCACACACGTAAAATCCCATCATCACCAACTTTCGGAAGAGAAGGCCAGTGAGGCCGTTCGTATGGATGACATGTTACACATAGCATGCACCTTCCCTCAAGATGGAGTATGGCCGCCTTAACGGCGGGATAAAAAAACGGTCATACACATGAACTCCCACTCCCTTTGCTGGGTAGATGAGATTAATCCTTGCCTGTCTATACAGGGAGTGTCTGCAAGAGTCACTATCTGCCTCCGTCCGTATGCAAAAAAAAAAAAAAAAAAAAGAAAAGAAAAAGAAAGCTATGATCTAAGACAAACAAAAGCTGAGATCATTGAAAAAAAAAGTCCCCAAAGTGCTGTTTTTGGTTTGGGGGGGGGGGGAAGCAAAGATTGTGAGCACAGGAACACAGTCCCAACAGTGTTATTTCCAGAATCAAGGGATCTTCTTTTAATCATGTTAACCTTGGAGGCACTGAACTTTCAACTTTCAGCTTTCCAGTACTACACCCTATAGGCCTGCTTCTGGTAATGCACAATGAAAACCTCTTCAACTGAAAAACGTTTTATACTACTGTTAACAGACCTGCATAAGATAAAGTCAGTACAGGTTTATTTCAGCTGCACTTTTGTTAGAAACAAGACCTACTACAGACGTACACAACCTAAGCTGATTTCCAATCCTTGCTGGGGCAATTAAATTCATATCATGGGTATACTTTTTAGAGCATATTAACACCAAAAGGTTATCTTCGTCAGTGAGTTTTATCTTGTGATTAACCTAAAACCATTTCAAACTTATCAGCTGATATAACATTTATCACCATCATGCACTATTTCTTTTCTTCCTATCATTCTTTTTCTTCTTTTTCCTTATATTCTGTTATTCATTGTTCATGCACTGATGCAATCACATCAAGACAACGATTTTAATTGAGGTTTTGTACAAAATTGTCATCAACACCGGGACTAGTGTGTGGCTGTGAACATACACGTATTGATTTCCTGTGTGTCTAATTACTAAGCCACACGATGAAACAAAAGACTGCATAATCATAATGCAACGAGAACGAGAAACTACTTATCTTCTCATGTTCGCTGCATGATCAAAATACTGCATTTTGATCATGCGGCGAACATGAGAAGATTTCGTGGTTTCTTGTTCTCTTTTTTCACTGTTCTAAATGTTATTTGTTTTCATCTGAAGAAGACTCAAGAGGTCAAAATGTATTGTGTCTTGTCCTGTACTGTGTGTGTCTTGTTTGGCGATAACTAACCCCTTCTCTTTGTAAATTTTGCTTCAATTTATGGTCCTCAGTCGCTCCGTTTTTTTGAAAACTTTTTCAGGCTAGACTGTATCTAGACCAACTTTGTCCCTCAATCACCTCCCTCTCTCCAGCTCATTCCCCCTCTCTTCCCTACTTCCCCACCCCCATGCCATCCCACCCCTTCCACTTTCTCATCTTTTCTCCTGTCTTCTGTATGTGTGTGTGTGTATGAGTGTCTTGTGAGTGTGCATGTGTGAGTGTGTGACTCTGTGTGTGAGAGTGCATACATGTGTATGTGAATGTGAGTGTGTATACATGTGTGTGTATGTGTACACGTGCCTGCGGGTGTGTCTGTCTGTCTGTCTGTCTGTGTGTGTGTGTGTGTGTGTGTGTGTGTGTGTGTGTGTGTGTGTGTGTATATGTGTATATGTGTGTCATGTGTGCATGTGTATGTGTGCATATCATGTGTGTATGTGTATGTGTGTGTGTGAGGGTGTGGGTACATGCGTGTGATGTACATATGATGCAAGCATGGGTTTACACTAATACAGACATGTGACTATGAATAATCACTTGCATTTACTCATCAAAACCTGGTTCACTTACATTACATACTGAGCCAAGTGTATAAAACACACACACACACACACACACACACACACACACACACACACACACACACACACACTCAAACCTCAAATAAAAAGTAGCCAGTAGTGCTGCAAACATGCAAACATGAGGCCAACAACTCAGCATGTATACCCTTGACAGTATTCCAATCACATCAATGTAACTTCAAAACCTCAGTCCTGGACTCTTCACACTATCACAGTAAGCTACGTACTCACGTTCAGACCTGGTTCTTTTTTTTTTTTTTTTTTTCCTTTAAGGGAGACTAGAGGAGAGTGGAAAAAAAAAAAAGGAGAGAGGAATGAGGAAAGATTTTATTGTATGTACCAACACAGAAAAAAAAAGTCACAGGGTTCTAGTACTACTACAATACCATATTCCCACTTCCTTCCCTTTCACTTCCAAACCAATCCCCAATATATATACACAAATTCCCGGACGACTGGGTCAAGTGGCTCAGAAACTGTGGCTTGGAGGTAGCCCTACCCCTTGAAACTGTGAACTAAAGGCAGGTCTGCACACTGTGTCTTAAAAAAAAAAAAGAAAGAAAAATAATACTAATGTTGAGTGTATAATGTATAAATTTATTACATTTTCCAGTTTCTTGTTTTCATGATTTACATTCAAGCTGACTAAAGCAGAATGAAATATTTCCAGAAGAAGAAAAATTTTAAAACTTCAAACAAAACGATTCAGCTATAATCTGGTGAGAATTAGGACCAGTTAGCAAAGTAGGCAACTACTGAGTCTCTCTCTCTCTCTCAGTCTCACACACACCCCCTTCACCCCCCTACCCCCACTCCTGCCTCTTTCTGTCTGAACTCTCTCTCTTTCTCTCTCTCTCTCTCTCTCTCTCTCTCTCTTTCAGTTTCACTTCAGTGCTGTTTCACTGAAGGCAAGAAACCTCCTGGGAAAATGATGCACTGTTTGGCAAGCCTGCATACAAGTATAGGTCTACTTGCATGCAAAATGTTCATTATGGAGTTGTCTTCAGTGGGAAAATTATGCAGGAGAAGCCATGGCAGACAGACATAAATAAAATAAAGGTTTATACAAAACACTGGTAACATGCTTTTCTTTGGGGACAGTATGCCAAATTTCACAGAAACAAACTTGCTGTGAACATGAATTAGACCGCAGAAAAAGCACTTGAGAAGAATGACCATATATTCTAATGTGACAAAAGGTTAGAACTTAGTACAACTTAGTATGCGTGTGTGTATGTGTCACTGTCTGTGCATGCACGTGCATGTGTGTGTGTGTGTGTGTGTGTGTGTGTGTGTGTGTGTGTGTGTGGTGTGTGTGTGTGCATGCATGTGTGTGTGTGTGTGTGTGTGTGTGTGTGTGTGTGTGTGTGTGTGTGTGTGTGTGCGCGCGCGTGCGTGAGAATTTACAAAGTGTGTGTGTGTGGGTGTGTGTGGTGTGTGTGTGTATGAATGTGTGTGTGTACAGAAGGTTGTATTGGGGCACATACAGAAAATATTGGCAGTTATATGTTCTATTTCTTTTTTTTTTTTTCAGTACCAATTGATTAATTCATTACTTTGTTTTTAAATTATCCTTTTTTTTTTTTTTTTTCTTTTCTCTTGTTTTTTTCTTGTTTTATTGCGCTGACATGTTGTACACTGATTACAACTTGCACTGCATGTGAGGTGCAGTGCTACAGAAGCCTCCATTATCATTATAAATACAAATTACCGCTGAACTGGGAACTTAAATCTTAGAACAAAGCTCTCATCAAAATTTATTCTATGCTGCTCTCACTCTAGTTTCTAATGAAAACTACAGTCTCTTTCTCCCATTATTTTAACGTCCTGGTATTAAGATAGAAATTATGATCTGGTGTTCCCAGTACAAATCAAAAAGAAACTCTGAAGACTGTACTATGAATATCATCTACAATCCGAAAAAAGCTGTAATATTTCAAAGTAAAAAAAAAAAAAAAAAAAAATTTTTATCAGATGACTCAAAGTTCCTATATTCACAGCCAAAAAAATGAAACCTGAATGTTTGAATTTCACATTTAAATATATATTATGACAAATTAACAAACAGGATATTGCAGATTGGACTGTGACTGGGAAGACATTCTGATTTTTGAAAAAAGGTTTAAATGAAAATTAAAAGGAGTCCATAGGCTATGAAATTTGAGTGTTTGAAGTGAACCTGATTTTCCCAGCTTGAACTCTTTCTGTCCACCAGCAGTGAATGGCTGCCTGATTCAATTTAGGGATAGGCTAGTAAAAGGACCGTGGATGGTAAGTGATGGGCTCTACCTTCCATCATGCGGTGTCCCAAACTCATGAATGAATGAACCTGACAATTCACAGCCTCAACAGCCATTTAAAGTTTGGGAAAGAGCCATTCTGATAAAAATCTGAGAATATGAAAGACTTGCATCAGCATGCGCTTTCTCTCCTTTCATAACAGGAACTCAAGTGTCCGACTAAACGCTAACGAGGTCAAAGTCTAGACAACTTGCCGCACAGGTTCCACCGGACTGCAATATTCTTCAATATATCAATTATGTTATCACAAAATCCTACCTTAGCATCACCCTCCATCCCTACGTTTCTTGCCTTCCACTGCCTTGCATTTTTTTCCATTACTTTTGGCCTAATAATGAGCGAAAACTGTAGGAGTGCAGAACAGAAGACAAAACATCGGAAAACGTTTCCTGAGGTGGCGGAGGATGCAGCGAAAGGCGAGGATGAAAATATTTTGGAAGGCGCTGCTAAAATATTTCTCTACCACTGTACTGCCAAAACTCTTAAATGACTACAACATAACAAGGTTCAAGTCACGCTTTGTGCGTATTTGACCCATCTTCAAAAACGACAGTCGGGCAGCGAGTGCCTCTCGCACGTTTGTATCTTGTCTTTAGTTTGGTTCGCGAGAACTGTCGGCACAACGAATATGATAGTGACCAAGGTCGTGTTAAGTGACCGACCGCCAAATTACTAACCTTCTTTTGTCCTTCATATCAGTAACAATGTCCACTGTCTTCTCTGAAGAAATACTCCTTAGAAATCCTTGACAAAAATTAGATTTGTCAAAAAAAGTTCACAAGCAATATGTTGTGTTCCACCACAAACACGAAAATAGAGTTGTGCACTATCACTGATGACGTCAATGCAAAAAGTGTGCCAAGAGCACATTCAGCCAATGAAATCAGCAGGAGACGGTACATGTGTACTGATCTCCATCAGTTCACATCCAGATTTCCTTAGGAACAAAATAAGGATAACATACTTTTGGTTCCGTTGTTTGATATATCATCTTTGGTTAACAATGTTTATAGACATTCTAACAGGACTCTTTCTCCATTCTACTCGTTTATAGTGTTCTGTGTCTTTACCCAATGTCAAGACAGAAAAGCGGCAACGGGCGTAACTCGCCACACTGGTGATGGAGTGGGGAAGAGAAAAGTGGCGATGGGAGGGGGGGGTATATTCGAATGTCGACCAAAACAATTTATTAAAATGGATTCACGGGTCATGATAGATCTGGGTGTTTATGTTGATATGAAAATGAATGATAGTGGCAGACCAAGAAGGCCTAGAATTAATAATAACAAAATAATGAAAACAATAATAATAATGAATAACAACAACAATAATGATGATGATGACGATGATGATGATGATGATGATGAAATTTTTTTAAAAGATGCAAACTGGATTTTTTTTTTTTTTTTCGTACAGGTACAATAAGGAAGAAAGAAACAAAACCGAAACAAGTGAGCAAACGTGTAATAATTGTGACGTGCCAAGAAATTCAGAGACTTCCCATGCCTAAAGAATGAGAGAGGAAATAGGATCTGATGGTGTTCCACCCACAGAATTGTAACTCGCCGCCAGTCACGACGTCCCGAGTGGAAGACGTAGAAGGAAGCATGGTCGTATTAATTAAAAAGGAAGAGAAGGATTAATTAGGGGAGAAAGTATTGAAGGTCGATTCACCATTATACCCCTGACTACTGTGCCATTTGGGCGTCACGCTGCAGGCAAATTCATGTCAGATAGGACGGTCGGGGATCATTGATGTGGGTGCCATCCTTTAGTAAATCCTAAATATGATTCAAGTTTCCTCAGACGGTTCTCCAACTTCTTGACTGATGGAGAATTACCGCCCTTTGCTACTCCTTTATGCCGGAGCAACGGCTAGATTTCTGTTTCGGACCCCTTTGCTAACAGAACAATTCAGAGACAACAACAACTGCGACAACAGCAACAACAAAAAACGAGCCAATCTACATGTTGTTTATGCAGCACTGAAACGAAAACCAAGGCACCTCCATTATTCTGCCTTGCACATGGATACTGAGGAATGAAATGTATGCATCATCTCTCCTCCTCCTCCCCCAGTCCCAGTTCAAGATAAAGGTAGGTGACCATGGCCAAGATAATCGTCCGATGAACACACCTGTCAACTGTCAGTAAGTCTGGCACAATGGCAAAGAACTGTGAAAAATGCCCTCTTTGAGTGTGCTTTGATAGTTGGAATATAATGTGATCAGACAGCCACTGGCTCAATCATAGCCAGCATTTTAACCATGACTGACAAGGGGGGGGGGGGGGGGGGGGGCTGGAGGGGAGTCAACTACCAACAGGATTTCATCGCACTGCAGTCTAGTCTCATTGGTCATGAATAATTCACGTAAATGGATCATCTGGCTGACTGAAGTGTGCCTGAACACTTCCACCAAACTGGTGCGTATGAAGTTCTTATTGGGGCGTCTCAGAATAACAAAAACCTGTCACGTACGAGGTAAGCGTGTGGGCTGTCCCAACTTTGTTATGGGCTTTGGTAGGCTTTTTTTCAGGACTGTTTTTAAAAATGATTCGACCTTCGGAGAAGAATGAAGTAGAGTCAGAAAACAGCAGCCAGATTCATAGTTCCTGAGCCAGCTGACAGGCCAACCACAGAATCACCAGAGTGATGGATATGCGAGACAATATCGTTGGAACTGCCCACAGCCGACTACAAAGGTCGCCAGACTCACCATTTCGTATATGATCAACAATGGCATGGATTACCTGTTGTGTTTTTTGCCAGCCGCTGTTTTGGGATCCATTTTGTTCATTAATTTTATGATGATATGCCAGCGTTGTTAAGGTGACAGAAAAGCATAGAATACAGTGCTTTATAAAAGTGCGAGAATGAGACCAAAATATATCTCGCTAAAACCATATTATTATCCACATGGAGCAGACTAAAGGCTGAAAATGCCTAATATGCCACCGATAAATATGATATGATATGATATGATATGATATATGATATGATATGATATGATATATGATAGTTCCTTATGATAGAAATAAACTTACAGGATTATGTTTGGTGACTTTGACTACTGTGACTCACAAATCTTGTTCAATCTTCGCTGAAAATGTAAGGCAGTTTGTACTGGTAAAAGTAATGCCCATTTAGAGCCATACCCATTGATGGATGTGATCTAGAACTCACTGAATTGAAAAAGAATCGGGTTTGTTGTTAACGATAATCTTCTTTTTGACCAGCGCGGCGCCGTTGTAACGGAAAACATTTAAACATGATTCCTTAAGAAATGTCACCCAGGGATACTCTGGGGCTGCTTGAAAACAGCAATTCAGGCCATGAATTGCACCAGCCACTGTCCCTTCACCCCTAATATCACCCAGCTGATCCTCATTGTACACATAAAGTCGCCTGTGAATGAGGGGGAAAAACTGTTTGAGTTCAAATGACATAACTCAATAGTTTCCCATAACTGTCAATGAAGGATCTCTTTCAAGCTATCTTTCTTCCTTCCCTTCTTATGTGAAAAGCAAACAGACGAAATGTAAACAAAAAAAAAAAAAAAAAAAACGCCTGCTTTTTTTTTTTTTACGTTTTTTTTTTTTGTTTGCGGGGGGGGGGGGGGGGGAGAGGGGGAGAGGGGGGGGGGGGACATGCGTTGTTTTGTTCTGTTATTGTGTCTGACTTCTTCTGTGTTTTTGTTCAATTATTATGATAGATATTTTTTTTCGTGTGTGCATGTTTGTTTAAAAACAAAAGAAAAAAAAAAAAGAAAAAAAAAACCTCTTTGCTAATACTTTCTTAGCACGATTATATAATTCCAACATATACATGGTGTCAGTTGTGTCAACTCATTCTCCCATTCATTCCTTCAAATACAAGAACATCAAGACAAATGTCATAGGATACTTTGATTTGAACTCTTTATTATAACAACCTTTATATCTGTACATACATAAATTTGTTACTAATTTGTTTTACGTAGTACTTTGCCAAATTTATGTTGAGGGATGAATGTGTGAGAAAATGAAGGAATGATTGAGTGGAGGGATGAGACAGATGACATTAAATATGTGGAAAAAAAAAAAAAAAAAAAAAAACAAAAAAAACGAATGCAATAAAAAGAAAAAAAAATCATAGTCTTTTGTGCCTAATCTGTAACTTTGTCACATTTCATGCCTAAGAGATCACGGGCGACGCTTTCTTTGCGCCAGCTGCCACTCATAAAGTGATGTCCTTTTTTGCATTGTCATCTGTCGGCTTGAAACCACCTAGTATGTATTTTGATGGTCATACAAAGGAAAAGAAAGGAATCAACTTTCAGATACAATTAACATTCCCAGAACAAAGTAATTGTGCTTCTGTGTGCGTGCGTGCGTGCGTGCGTGCGCGTGCGTGCGTGTGCGTGTGTGCGTGCGTGTGTGTGTGTGTGTTCTCTGGTCGCCGAAGTTGTCAGCTGCTGCTGTAACGACACGCTGACTAAACAAAGGGCAATAATCTGTACTGCTGCAACAAACCTTGAGTACGGTTTAGCAAACTCCCTCAAAAAATAAAACGTGGAAACTGAAAGCAGAAAGAAACGTTGGACGAATGTAGGGAGAGGCGGCTACACCATCTGCAACACTATACACTGCATTTGTCTACTCTGCAGGCACCATCATAATACGCTACCATCTCTTTACTGCCCACATTATGGTATGTCATGTTGCGTTGTTACGTTACGTTGCGTCTCGTTACATTATGTCACGTCACGGGCGGTAGTCACGTCATGTCATGGCTTGTCATGTAAATGTCATGTGAATGTTACGTTATGTTATGCTACGTTATATATTAATGTTATCTACTGTCACTTCGCGTTTCTTCGTGTTTTATTATGTTTTATGTGCATGGACATGAGCAAGCTGACTGTTCCTCAATCCGGACGGCATCGCCAGGAGTTCACAAGACCACGGCGCCCCACTCAGTACCGTAAGTTAAAGTGCCGTCTACCATCGTACGTACTATGAGGGAACGGAACAATCTGCTGGGAGAGTTAGTAGGCTAGTTGAGGCCAATTCATCAGACGTCTCTGCTGTCCAAGAGTGGGGCTTCCTGAGGGGTCAGCCCTCTGCCGCTTCAGACAATTGCCCACATCCTCACCCTTAAGACAGTCTGCGTGCCCAGTGGCGTGTGTGTGTGTGTGTGTGTGTGTGTGTGTGTGTGTGTGTGTGTGTGTGTGTGTGTGTGTGTGTGTG
>JADBJO010000436.1:40000-47500 GCA_016801955.1 Conus betulinus
GTACCTGTCCATTCCTGTAGATTATCTACTATATTGTTAAGATTTTGAGTGTGTTTGTGCGCGTGTGTGTGGGTGTGTGCGTGGATGTTGGGGATGTGTGCGTGCGCGCACGCGCGTGTCGGAGTAATTAAGCGCTGAGAGGAGGTTA
This sequence comes from Conus betulinus, assembly GCA_016801955.1. Lineage (NCBI taxonomy): Eukaryota > Metazoa > Mollusca > Gastropoda > Neogastropoda > Conidae > Conus > Conus betulinus. The sequence continues at coordinate 40,149 of JADBJO010000436.1, forward strand.
TAAAGAGAAGTAAGGAGACTGTCACGTGGGGCAGGATGGGGATAGGTGGGTGGAGGGCTTAAGAAGTGAAAAAATCGCGGTTATCACCAGCAGAGCGAACACTGACTCAAGTCATCTAACGAAGATGTCAGAGGGAACACCGATCTCTACGGCATCAAACAAAGACATGGCACTGAATGTCTGCCCGTAGTGTATCAAACAGAGATTGACATGGCATAGAACATCCACCTGTATAGTATCTAACAGATATAACATGGAGTACCACCTGTGGGATATCTAATGGATATGACATGGAACATTCAACTGTATGCTATCTAACACAGACGTGCGTAGAATATCCACAAATGGAGTATCTATCAATGGCATGGCATGGAACTTCCATCTATAGAGACATAACATGGAACATCCACCTGTAGTGTATCTAACTACGACAAATAGGGATGGGAGGTATTGTCCTCTTGGGGAAGGACTCAGAGAGGGTTCTCTATTAAATGTGTAAAACATTTCTTGTATCAAAATTCGCCTACACCCTCTCTCTTACTAGAGGTGGAAGGAGCAACTTTCCGGGTCAAGTCATCAATAGACACTGTATTGTTTTTGGCACAGTTAAAAATACAGGCTTATGTACTTAAAAGTGCTTGTGCTCCGAGTGATTGACAGAATTATAGATAGGTTCAAGCATGTGATACCGTATGAAAAACAGACTAACACAAGGTTAAATTGCATTTTTATACACTAAACGTATGTTAGGGGTAGTCAGGGCAACTCGTTACAATGTCTCCGTAACAGAGGCTGGATCAACAAGTGTGATGCTGTCACTGTGGTGTCGTAAGACAATTGAGTGCCATACAGGCGCGTGGCTAGCGCGTTCTTTACTAACATCTGCTTTCTGATAGACAGCATGGTGATGCTATGTACCATGGGGACTGCACTGCGGCCTTTAGAGGTAGACATTGCTTGGTACATGGCAATTGTCTGTGCTTTGGTCGGGGCAACGTTCTGCAATCTAAAGTGTTGTGGGATTCCATTTTACAGTGCAAAGACATGGCGTAGAACATCTACCTGTGAGGTATCTAACAAAGACATGGCATGGAACATCCACCTGCAGGGCACCTAACAGAGATTATGGCATGGTACATCCACCTGTAAAGGTATCTGACAAGGCATTGTATAGCACGTCTACTTGCAGGGCATCTTACAGGGATTATGGCATGGTACATCCACCTGTAAGGTATCTGACAAAGGCATTGTATAGCACGTCTACTTGCAGGGCATCTAACAGGGATTATGGCATGGTACATCCACCTGTAAGGTATCTGACAAAGGCATTGTATAGCACGTCTACTTGCAGGGCATCTAACAGAGATTATGGCATGGTACATCCACCTGTAAGGTATCTGACAAAGACAAGGTATGGCACGTCTACTTGCAGGGCATCTAAAAGAGATTATGGCATGGTACATCCACTTGTAAGGTTTCTGACAAAGACAAGGTATGGCACGTCTACTTGCAGGGCATCTAAAAGAGATTATGGCATGGTACATCCACTTGTAAGGTTTCTGACAAAGACAAGGTATGGCACGTCTACTTGCGGGGCATCTAACAGAGATTATGGCATGATACATCCACCTGTAAGGTATCTGTTAAAAACATAGTATAGCACGTCTACTTGCATGACATCTAACAGAGATAGGGCATGGTCCATTCATCCATCTGCAGGGTTTCAAACAGAGATAGGGCGTGGTCCATCCATCCATCTGCAGGGCATCTGACAGAGATAGGGCATGGTCCATTCATCCATCTGCAGGGCATCTGACAGAGATAGGGCATGGTCCATCCATCCATCTGCAGGGCATCTGACAGAGATAGGGCATAGGTCCATTCATCCATCTGCAGGGCATCTGACAGAGATAGGGCATGGTCCATCCATCCATCTGCAGGGCATCTGACAGAGATAGGGCATGGTCCATTCATCCATCTGCAGGGCATCTGACAGAGATAGGGCATGGTCCATTCATCCATCTGCAGGGCATCTAACAGATATGGCATAGTACATCAAACCTGAAAGGCTCTAACAGAGACATGACATGGTGCGTTCATCCTTTGTAGGTAACAGACACTGCCTGGGACATCTACCTGCAGGCTGTCTCACGATGACGCAACATGTAGCATCCATCTGTGAGGTATCTAAGAGAAACTTTTAGTCAAACACTTTCAACACCTGCTGTGTGTGTGTGTGTGTGTGTGTGTGTGTGTGTGTGTGTGTGTGTGTGTGTGTTCGCGCTTATTTGAAATCTGTTAAAACAGAGTTTCTCTGCAATTCGTGTGTGTGTGTATATATATATTGTGTATATGTGTGTGTGTGTGTGTGTGTGTGTGTGTGTGTGTGTGTGTGTGTGTGTGTGTGCTCTCGCGCTTGTTTGAAATCTGATGGTTACAACAACATAGTTTTTGCTTCAATTCTCGGTCATATCGGCATTTTGAGGCAACGAGGGGGCTGATCAACTTTACTAAAATGCCACAAATAAAGAATTGCGCAAATTCTCTATATCCTCACGCTGACCTGAACCCAAATTTTACTCTTATGGCAACGATTTCTGGCCAAAGGATTGGACTACTTAGACGGGTAACAAACTCTTTCAGGTCCGTCCTAACTTTGAAAGAGTTTTTTTTTTTTTTTTTTTTTTTTTTTTCTATCTGCCACTGATGGCTGTGAAGTAGAAACAGGGGTATGCTGTTTACACACAAGCCACTCTTTTTATCCTCACCCGTATCTCTCCGTCCGGAGCCGACCACTTGTCGGGCGCACTCGAAGACATATTGCCGCCTGCTTGCGTCAAGAGGTTGGGCGTCAATCTCAGTTCCACTCTTAACACATTTGACCCTTATTCCGTGCTTGAATTATAAGTACAGGAAGAGTACATGTATTTCATTCGTGTGTCATGTGCTGTTTTGAGTCAGCTATTTTGATAACTTTTCCCAGTCCCCTCCCTCCCCCCCCCCCCCCCCCCCCCCCCCCCCCGAGATGAACCTATAATGTTACAGTGAGGCAAAGTTTAAGATAAAAATCATAGCAGACTATCATGGCAAAAAAGTCTAACAATATGCATACAAAAGCCTTGTAAATTTACAGGATTGCAGAAAATACATTTTACTATGACGTAGTCAGGTTTTTTATTGTCATTTCGAAGTACAAATAACTCTAAAAAAAAAAAAAAAAGCAAAAAAGCAAAAAGCCTTGTAAATGTACAGGATTGCAGGATTTATTTGACCTTGACCTAGTCAGGTTTTTATTTTCATTTTACAATACAAACGACTCCACAAGTATACATGCAAAAGTCTTGTAAATTTACATGATTACAGAAAATATATTTGACTGTGACTTAGGTTTTCATTTTCATTTTAAAATATATGTAATAATAGCCTCATGGATTCGGTACTAACGACGTGGTGAAGGATCTTCTGGGCCGCTCTTCATTATGGAGCCCTGCGTCAGCGGATGATTCAAACACAATGAAAAGTTAATATGTCATAGAAGATGAAATTTGTGCACATGTGTCCTTTTCATTTGCCGAACCAGAATTCAGACTGCCTGAGTAAAGCAACCTTGAACAGCCAAAACACGCCAGACTGTGAAGAATGCCATGTCACGGATGGAATATTTAAAGGTATAGAAGCTCTCTGGTTCCTTTATTGTGATGTTACACTCACTATAAAACGTGTGTGTGTGTGTGTGTGTGTGTGTGTGTGTGTGTGTGTTGTTCTTTTTTTTTTTTTTCTTATAGGATGTATATGATGTCAGACATAAACGTTTTATAGGTATGAAAACCTCGCGCAGAGATGCTCCAAATGTTGTGATTTGTGAGTTAACCTTCAGATCAGTATATTTCGTCTGATCTGCGTCTTTTTCCGTGTGTGTGTAATATAGACTTTTAAGCATTGTTCGCATGTATAGAAAACCTGTTTAATCAGTTGTGAACTTTTTTGTGGTAGGAACTGACTTTAATGATATGACAACCCAGTAAGGCCCCTCGACTGGGCTATGAGCGACAAGAATTGAGTCGATGTGTGTGTGTGTGTGTGTGTGTGTGTGTGTGTGTGTACGCGCTCGCGCGCGCGTGCGTGCATGCATGCTCGCGCGCGCGCGCGTGTGTGTACGTGTGTGTGTACTTTCAGTGTGTTCACTGTGTGTGTGTGTGTGTGTGTGTGTGTGCGTGCGCGTGCGCGTGCGCGCGTGTGTGTGCGTGCGCGCGCTACATATTCTCAGCGTGTGTTGACTGCCACTGCGTGCTTTTACTTGGGGTGAAAGAAAAAACGGATGGGGGATGGGCTGGGGACAAAGGGATGGGGGAAGGGAGGGGAGTCCTCGAGAAAAAAAGAAGAGGTGAACATGAGACAAAGGAGTGGGATTGGGTCGGGGCAGAGATGGAGTTATGAGAGTGGCAATGTGTAATTTTTTTTTCAGGTATCGATCTTAATGAAGGGGGGGGGGGGGGGGGGGGGGGGGGGGGGGGGTGTAAAGTGTGGCGAAAGACTTCGTATTATAACATTGATCATTGCTGACAGCGCGGGATGGTGGACGGGGAGGCGGGGGGTGGGGGATGGAGGTGTCTATGCCGGAAGGAGGAGAATGAGTCGAAGGGCAAGTGTTGACAAAGGGTCCAGGGTAAAGGAGTGGGGGGGGGGGGGGGGGGGGGGGGGGGGGGAGTTGGGGGCACTGGTTTGTTACGATTGTATGTTGAGTTGAGTTCCTTCCCCCCATCCACTCACCCACAAATTCACAGCTAGTCTCGCATACTCAACGTACTATTTCCTTCTTCGGCATAGCACAACTCGCTTTGTTGTATGTATCCTTGCGTGTCGTACCCTCGATTTATCTCACCGCACATGTGAGACATGCAGGGAAGACAGACGGAAAGGGCTTTGTGCGGATCGGAAATCCTCTCTCTGTGTGTAGCGCATTAAGGCAAGTGGACAGACTTTCTCTGATGCCGTCACACATGATCCCGGAACTCGACATGCCAGGCCGGAAGTTCGAGTGCAGTGGGTTCACAATACGTGGATTTTCCCAACGGCGAGGCCTTGAGGATTGGTTCGCCGAATTATCTAATAAATCTCAGTCGTCATAGCTAAACGGTGCTGCAGTTACTGATTGTCGCCACGGTTTTTTACCGTGCTGCAATTCGAATTAGTTAATGACTTTCAAGGTGTTCGTCACGGAGTCAACACGTTGCACTATGCAGAACATACTACTTACGGTCGATCCTGTCTTGTCTGTCCCAGTTCGTCTGTCTCTGTGTCTGGCCCTGCAAAAAAAAAAAAACATGGACCCGGATCTTTATTAAAGTAAATGAGTCGGTTCTTTGCTAGGTCAGAAGTGTCTGAATGGACAGAGAAGAGGACCGGAAGGGGCAGGGAGTGCAAGTGCAATTGGTTTAGGGGAAACTGCGGAGGGAAGGGTGAGGGGCTTAGATCCTAGCTCCTTCTTCTCCCTTCCCTAAACTCCATTTATTTATTCAATTCTGAATGGGAATGTATAGGAAGAAAAGCGGAAAGGGGATGGGGAGGTTCTAGCCATTCGGCGGTCGCCGTATGAGTAGATCTTAACACTGACGCCGGATCTAATTTAGGTGCTTGCTTTGATGATCGTACCAGCTGCAGCTGTTAATTAAAGTAAGGGGCCGGATGCATCCCACGGATTTTTACTTTTTTGTTGTTAAAAAATGACCGTAGGCGCATCCAAAAGCACTAACTTCTGCCTGTGATTGCCAGACTGAGAGGCAGGGAATAGTACGAATATGGAACGGAATCATCTCAAAGCACTGAAGAGCGGCGATTTTTAATTAATCGGTCAAATCCTTGGTCAATGGCGTAAACCTCCATACGCTAAGAGAAAATAATATTCTGACCGAAAGAAGCGCAGTTCACTGGGTTTCCTTGTGTGTGTGTGTGTGGGGGGGGGGGGGGGGGGGGGGAGGGGGGGTACCGCCAATGGTATTGGATTAACAGCTGTGTGCGTTCTCCGGTCACAGACCGGCTAGTTTCTTGATGTTCATATCCTCGTTTTGTCTCTTCCTGTTATCATTCGCTCGATCTTATCGACGGTTGAACTCGCGCTTTTGATTCGTTGTTTGCACTTCAGGGCGCCTGAAGTAGGCTAATAAAGGTCAGCAACAGACTTCATTGCAGGACTATATTGCCATCATGTGCTAGACTGAACGCCATTAGGTAGACGAGTCGAATCCCGCAACCAGAACCGGTGTCACAGCTTAAACTGCCCCCCCCCCCCCCCCCCCCCCTCCTCCTCCTGGACGGCCCCTCCTCTCCGCCTGAAGCTTACCCTGGCCAAGACAGTACGGGCTAGCCTAAACTGTCCCCCCCCCCCCCCCCCCCCCCCCCCCCCCCCCCTCCCCCGGAGCTCTTGTTTGAAAAGGTTTCTTCTTTGAAGAGCTTCTGCTTTCTAGCCATCCTTTTTCCTACTCCTCTTTGTTTGTATGTTCTGAGTCAGAGACGAATTGAAAAGTGAAACAGTAGAGGCTAGCCCATCCTGCAGTCCGGGGGAACATATTGGGCAGGGGACAGTTTGGGCCCACACACCGGTGCTGCAGTCAGTTTATCGGCAGCCAGCAACACTTATGAAGTGTTTTGCACTCTCCTACTTATTCCTCCCTCTCGGTCTGTCAGTCGAGATTTCACTCGGCATGGCCAGAATGACGCACTCCCACAGACTTAAACGTTCTCGACCAGCATGCAGACTGACACTCGAGCCTGTGTGCGCGCGCGCGCGCACACACACACACACACACACACACACACACACACACACACACACACACACATGGTGCCCCTGTCCCCAACCCCCTTCCTGGTCCCCCACCCCTCAACCAACCCTTATTTCCCTTCGCACACACACACACACGCGCGCGCGCGCACGCACGCGCGCATGCCACCCTTACCTCAACCCCGCTATCTGTACTCTCTCTCTCTCTCTCTCTCTCTCTCTCTCTCTCCTAATGATTCGATTTCGGTTTCATCAAAAAGCGTCATTGTATCAGTCTAGACGTTACGTCAGACGACCATTGGTGCGGCGCAGTAAGGGACGGTGGAAAATAATGAGGTCTATATTATGACTGCAGTTCATTGTGAAAATTGTTTACGCACCTTGAAAATATTTCTTGGAATAGCTAATGTATATACAAAGCACTGTGATTTTTTTTTTTTTTTTTTTGTAATGTGGTGAAACGGACTAATACCAAAAGTACAGATTAAAATCTTTTTGCAATCAAACGTAGTTCTATCGATCGATTAATTGACTATCGATGGCATAAACGTGGTCGAGTCACATTCAGAAT
>JADBJO010000436.1:52500-120000 GCA_016801955.1 Conus betulinus
GCAGTAGTGGGCGAGTTCCGTGTGAGAGCCATATCTTACGTCGCTCTCTGAGCTCTAGTTCCTTTTAAACTTGAATTCAAATTCGTGTCAGTGTATTTCGCCTCTTTTCCCCAAGCAAAAGGCTGTCTTCGGGACCCCAAACGGCCTTCTTCGAGCTCGGGTGGCGATGGTCCTGTGCCGCGTGAGGCCGCCTCAAAGAGTAGCGGGACAAAGTCCCTGGAGCGCTGCACGAGTCCTAAAATTCGGCGGGCCACGCAGACTACGGCCGTGAGGTCAATTTTTCAGCCCAACCCATAAGGAGTGGCCCTTTGCCTTCCTGGTTCAGAGCATGGTTTCCCGGGCCATGGTAATCGTAGTCAGGCAGCGCCCCAGCGCCGATCGCCCCACATCTCCAAGAGCCGTCCCCCGGCAGACTGACTAGATCCGCCGTCACCCATATGGCTGGAAGGATCGCTGCACCACCTGACACTGACCTCTCACATCAGAGTCCCTCAAAGGAGAGCTGCCACCTCTCCCTAGGCGTCCGCTGCTATGCCACCTCGCAGCGACCTGAAATTCCTTAGCGAGTGTGTTTTATAATCCTACTTATTATTCGCCGGAATAGCTCAGTTGGTAGAGCGCCGGACTTGTGATCCTGGGGTCATGGGTTCGAATCTCCGCCGGGCCGTTTCAGTACAGGGGGATTTTTTCCTCGGAGTTAACATTGGTTCTGACTTCATTTCCCATACAGTCCTTCGGATGAGACTATAAACCGAGGTTCCGTGTGTGAACGCACGCACAACATCTTGCACAGACGTAAAATCCCATACCAACTTTCGCAAGAGAAGGCAGTTTGGTCGTCGTTGGTATGGATGACACGTTACACATAGCATGCACCCTGCGTGAGGAATTGAAAGAATGAAGGAAGTAAGGACAATGAATGGACGATATTGGACGATATTGACTGGATGACACGGGAAACGACTGAATGAAGCGCCAGCTGGCAGCTCTTCAGTCGGCACTACCCAGGTAGGCAGCCCGTTGTATAAATGACTGTGGATTGTAAAGCGCTAAGAACTTGGTCTCTAGCCGAGAATAGGCGCTATGTAAGCATTCATAATAATAATAATAATAACTGGTGAGAAATACAGTCCAGCCGCTATGAACTAGTCCCATCCCATGCAGTAACACATTTTGGGATTGCAAATGCTGCAGTTCCTTTTATTTGGTAAACGTGGGTATAAAGTAATGTTTCCTGTTAACTCTCCTACTTCCCCATCCTCTGCTTCCCTGGGTCACTCCTCACTTTCGGCCTTCACCTCTCATGACCGCTCGCGTATTTGAAGATTTCATAGCCTTTCCCATTCGGGACAAAAAGATCCACCTGTGAGATTCAGTGATATATAGTACCTTATGACGCTGGTTGTCAACTAGAGGAAGAAGAAAAAAGAAGTAGAATAAGAAAAGAAGAATGAGGGATCCGTCCACCTTCACGTAGCGATACTTTTATTTATTTTTTTTTTCAATCAAATTCTTTGAACAGTGAAAAGCTGGGCTCTTTACGAAGGGAAATAATCACACGGGTTCTTCTTTGCCAGAGTCCAAAACCGTGCAGCAATAAAATGCACTCGGTGCACGCGCACCGTTAAATACATCGCGAGCATGCGCATTAATTGAAAAACCGCACGTTGCGGTAACTCATAGGCTAACAGACGTCCTTGTCAGATGATTGTCATTCTTCTTCGTTGTACTCATTGGTACTCTTAGTCTTACAACATTTGTGCCCCAACGAACAAGGTAAATTCGCGGTGGAAATTTTTGTTTGACAAGATTATAGAAGTGTTGAAAATGGTCGCAGTGCGACGTGTATCAGTTATTCAAATTCATTGTCCAGAGAGTTTTGCAAATTTTAAAAACAAACGCCAGACGATACAGACAAACAGATAACAGGACAAAACACGATGCATTTCGACCTCTTGGGTCTTCTTCAAGCAAAAACAAGCAACACTTAGGCTAGTACAATGAAAACGAAGAACGAGCAACCACATCTCATATTCGGCGCAAAATGTTTTTGAGGAAGTTTATAACCGCTTTCTGCGAAAATCCCTGTAACTGATAACTGCCCATAACGAGTGGAGCAAAAAAAAAAAGACAAAAAGGCTTGCTACCGTTAGGCTCAGTTCAGCCAGGGCAGCCCGCCATCCCCATCCCCATTTCCCTCCCTACTCACAAACAATGTTAAAAAAAAAAAAAATCAACACCCGTGTTTTTGTTTTTAAGCAACAGGACTTCTTTTTTTTTTTTTTTTTTCCATTGGGTTGTTTTTTTAATATGTGGCTCACAGCCAGGTTGTGATGCTGGTTTTTAATGTGTGGGGGAACTGGGGCTGAGTTCTTCTGGACTTGATTCCACAGGCAAATTGAAGAGGGAGTGTGTGACAGTGAGGGAGCTTGGGACAAGGAGTTTCACTGTGTACCCATAGCTTCAGTCTGCCTTTCAGTTTCAGTATTGTACATCATGGTGCCCCATGGCTGTCGCTGCAATGCACTGGAGCTCGAGGGGGTCAAGGTCCAGCCTGTAGACAAGCTCTAATACACTGTTAGTAGGGCAGAAATCATGCAGAATTTCATCGAGCTGAACAACACTGGACCAGTTCCAGGCTTTGATAGGTGCTGATGCTGGGAGACCCAGACTGGCACCAGCATACTCAAGGACTGGCTTCGCAAGTCGTTTGTAGTATATGTTGACTGGATGGCCTCTAACTTTATGTACACAAAGTCACTGTTCTTCTTTACCCTTGTTATGATAGCTTTAATGTGTGATCGCCATTGAAGATTTTTGTTGCAAGTTCTATGTCTATACTTGGCTCTGCACCATTCAGGCAGTGAAAAAACATCTGTAAATGCCAACATTGAAATGAGTTAAAGTTTTCCTTTCTTTATTCCATAAACTGATTACAGTTATTCAGTGTCAGTCTGTGATCACCATTGATTATTTATACAGAAAAGAAATTCATTTTTCTATTGAGTCAGGGAGATCCATCATTCCATGACACAAAGCTGTCAGTGGTTGCAGCCTCCACCAGCTTGTTGGGGCAGAGAGTTCCAGTCTTTATATGTATATGATAAGAAACTGGCCTGTCTGTGCCGAGTTCTACAAAAGACCTTACTATACTAAGTCATTCGTCAACTGATTTGAATTAGATCAGTGTTGATGGTGTGGCAGTGGGATGAGCTTTTCTTTGGGGCACTTCATGCTTGCCAGGTTTTGTTGAATTTTGTAGAGCATGACAAACCTTGCCGTTTGACAAGGTTTTGAAGAAGGGTCCATTTTAGCTATCCAATCATTGTTGAGATCCTTGATGTGTTTCTGAAATATCTTGGTGTTGATCTGCTTGTGATTAGAATTTAAACTGTCTCAGGTCAATCAGTTCCTTGCTGCTGATGCTGATCCTAAGTTGGTACAGAAAAGACTTACACTCCTTTTCCCTCACAGTTGGGAGAACTTGTCTATAAATTTCCTCTCAACAAACCAAGCATCTTGACTGGCTGTAATGCAGATTTAACCAGACACACAGTGTAGAGAAGATGGTACAGACACTGAGCTGTCCAACCCTGCTTACAACAGTGTAAGGAGAAGAAGATCACTTTGCCAAGTGGCCAACACCAGAGCAAGGCTCACTGCCTTCATCATGAGTTGACATCCATCAGTGTGGAGCATAGATCTCCTCACTTCCAGTTGCTAGAGATGCAGCACCCACCGACGCCATCAATTGTTCCAAAACACTCCATCCACAAAGACCACATTACTCTGCCAGTGGACACAGCAGCCATGCCATTCCTGGCAGCCTTTAAATTCAGTGTGGCCCTCTGCCTGTAAACTTCTGCAGTAGGGGTTGAGGCATGAGTAGGCTGAGTACCTATTCATCTATTGTATATTTTTATGTATGATAGAGTGCAGCAGCTTTAGTGCCTGGGCACTGTAGCAGACTGTGTTTGGGTATAATTACATTCTCAGCCCAGTGCTGAGGCCTGAAAAGCAAATGCCTGTCGGCACACGTTCTTTCAAGATAGAATTTTATGTTTATTTACCTCCCCTTCCCCTATTGAATTAGTGTAGTATTGTAAGTTACATTGACAGCCTGTATTCAAGAAGTTAAAAAAAAAACAAACACGCACACAGAATCAGAAATGTGTTTTTCTTCATCACCATTTCCTTACACTTTAAAAGGCGAAATATCATGCTCCGAGTCTGTCAAAACTGCCAGAGTTTAGCTCCGTCTGATTTTCAGTGACCATATTGTGCAGACACCTCAACATTTTCTTTCTGTACAAGCTGTTTTCTATGAATCACAGAGAGAATCATTTGTACTGAAAATCAGGAAAGGGGAGGGTCTGTAAGTGTAACTCTGTATTCACTCATAAAATGTATGCTATTCTTATGTTGACTGTGATCTGGGGGTTTCTCATTTTAGTGCAGTTTTTATGTTTGATGTTTATAATATGTGAAAAGGTGTAGTAATCAAAAACTCAATGGTCAGTTTTTATACTGTGTATTAGATGAACATTACTTCACACTTTGTTTTTGTGTGTTTGTATTTTGCCTTGGACATCATGGAATAATTTGGCTTGGACTTTATGGGATCATACTTATTGTTGCAGCATTATTTATTTCATTCCTTCCTAGAGTAATGAGTTGTTACTTGGAGATCCTGTAATTACCCTTTTGATTGTCATTACAGGTGTCATTTACAGTGGACATGGCAAAGACAATAAGAAAACGTCAGCATATTTCTTTGGTTGACTCGAATAAAATGAGCCGCTGAAGATGAAAGCAAGCAACAGTCTTTTGGATGGATATGTTTGAGGATGTCATCAAGCGCACTGTGTGGCTTTGTGTTTGGATTTGCCTTGGAAAAAGGCAGAGGTAATCAATTTTATTTTCTTGTGTAATACTGTTCTAACTTCTAGTTCTAGAAATTTTAAAAGATGTAGTTTGTTAGAATTTAGGGGATCTATACAAAGTTCGTTAGAGAACTGAGGTGATCTGTACAAACTGTTTACATTCAATGATACATGCATACACGTAGAGGATGAAGATAATTTCATGAGATTTGACATTGAGTTACCTTCTTTTTTTTGACATTAAGTTTTGTGCTCTGTCTATCAACATGGGCTGTATGCATGTCTCATTGAATAAATTTGTTTTATTCTTTTACAGTGATTGTATCAGTTGCAGTCACAGTATACGAAAAAAAAAGCGAAAAGAGCACACAAAACAAAGTGTGAAGTAACGCACTTAATGCACGACACAAAACAAGACAAGAAATTTTCAGCAATAAAACCTTCCTTAGCGACAAAACAATGAAAACAGTACAGACATAAACATGCGCAATACTCCCCTTGTGAAGCCAAAGTGGTGAATGAAGTTAAAAGAGGGGCAGTGGGAGAGAGGGTGAGTAGTGTTCGAGGAAGATGGCACGAGGAAAAAGGGTAGAGTGAGGCGAGGAGGAGGGAAAGGGAGAGAGAGAGAGAGAGGGTGGAGAGAGAGAGAGAGAGAGAGAGAGAGAGAGAGAATGAAAGTAGAGAAGAGAGTGGAGAGGAGAGAGAGAAAAGGACAGGGAGGGGAAGGAAGTGGGGGGGGGGGGGGGGGGGGGTGATTGTGTGTAGTGGGTGTGTTGCATATGAAAGAAATGAACAAGAGAAAAACACATATAGAAATGAAATACAATATGCACCAAAAAGCATTGTAAATGACAATTGGACGGGGGGGGGGGGGGGGAGAGAGAGGGGGTCAGCCGCCTAAAGCACACCCGACCCAAGTCTGACCCTAGGGTAGGTTGCCCTACCCAAGCACCAAGGGGTGAGAGGGAAAACGGGAGAACCCCGAGAAAAAAAAAACCCTAGCCAGATGCAGCTAGGAGCTGCAGCTAGGAGCTGCCCCCCCCCCCCCCCCCCCCCCCCCATGAAAAAAAAAAAACAAAACAAAACAAAACAAAAAACCTCTTGCGCGCGGGCACAACCACACACACCCCCCCCCACCACACACACACACACACACACACACACACACACACACACCATACACACATACATACCACAGTGCGCACTTGCGCGCGCACAAAACACACAGGCACACACACATACACACGCCAATACGCACGCACACAACCACACACATACCTATTTTAAAAAAAAAAAAAAAAAAAACGGGGGGGGGGGGGGGTACAATGGAGAGTAAATGGAGAGTAAATGAGTAAATGTACAACAAGGCATACATTAAACATTTGGGTGAAGAATAGGGAGGCAGGTGGTGCTATGGTGGCGCAACAAAAAAGCAAAAATAAGAGCATTAACGCAAAAGATAGATATGAGGTCATGATGAGAGGCGCTAACAACACTCCCAATGACCAAAAAAAAAAAAAAAAAAAACCGGGGGGGGGGGGGGGGGGGGGGGGGGGGGGGGGGGGGGGGGGGGGGGGGGGGGGGGGAAAGAGGAAAGACAACGGGAGGGCCCTAAAGGAGAGAGGAAGAGAAGCCTACGGGGAGAAGAGGAAGAGAAGCCTCAGAGGTCCCGTAGAAGGGTCCTACTAAGGGGGCGACCAGAACAAAAGGGGAGAGACAGGAAGTAAGGTGGAAAGTAAAGAGAAGGAACACACAAGAAGAAGGAGCCCTACGGGGAGACCACTGAAAAGAGAACAAGGACAGAGGAGGAAGGGAGCGAGAAGGAAAGGGGGTAGGGGGGGTAGAGGGGGAGAAGGGGGGGGAGAAAAAAAAAAAAAAGGGAAAGAGGGAAGAGAAGAGAAGAGGAGGGGGGGGGGGTGGGGAAAGAAGGGGGGGAAGGGGGCTAAGGAGGGTAGGATGGAGAGGGATAAAAAAAAAAATTAATAATAATAAAATGAAATAGAAAAAAAAAAAAAAAAAAAGACAGGAGACTGGGGAGCTAACCCTACTCAGAAACTCCTGGCAAAAGATATAGGCTCTCAAACGATCATCCCAGTAGGCGCTAGGCTCTATGGTCACGAAGAGGCCACTGATGCAGACCAACCATGCACAGGTAAGTATTAAAGGGGAAAGGGAATAATAGGTCATTGTCCACCTGAATAAGCACAAAAAAAAAAAAAAGGGGGGGGGGGGGGGGGGGGGGAACAGAGAATTGCTACGCTTTTTCATTGATACCAGCTGGATTTCTGGTGCCAAGTTTTTGAATCAGGTGAGACTCCATATCCTTCCTGTCTCTAGAGTCACTAGTTTTCATGAGCCACAAGCCCTTCACTCTTGCATTGTGTGCGGAATGGCTAGGGAGGTTGAAGTGCTTGGCTACTGGTTTGTCCCTGTTGTATTTAATGTCAGCGAGGTGTTCCTTGAATCTGACAGTCAGAGAGCGTCCGGTCTCACCAATGTAAAGTTTAGAGCAAACGGTGCAGTGGATGATGTAGATCAAGTTAGTTGTTTGGCAGTTGAAGAATTTGGAGACAGTCATGCGTGAACTGGGTCCTTTCACTTCAATGGCAGTGTAGATGAAGGGGCAGGTCTGCAGTTGGGTAGATTGCACGGGCTTGTGCCTACAGAAGATTTGAGTCTGTGAGGCAGGAGACTGGAATGCACAAGCATGTCACGGATATTCTTGTCTCGTTTGTAGGCAACTAGAGGGGGCTGGGAAAAAAATTTTAGCCGAGTGAGCACAAGACTGAAGGATGTTCCAGTTGGTTTGGAGAATTTTGCGCACCTGGTGGACAGAAGGGTGGTAGAGCAGGCTGACAACAGGTCTGTCTCTGGTTGATTCCTGGGTTTTCGGTTCCAGAGCTTGTGGGCGGGGGATGATGAGCTGGACTTTCTGGAGAGCATGATCAATGATGTCTTCAGGATAGTGGCGTTCGAGGAAGAACTGTTTCATTTCTAGGGCTTTTACATCAAAGACAGAGTTCTCAGAGCAGAGTCTGCGGAGTCTCAAGAACTGAGAGTAGGGTATGCTGATTTTGGTACTGGGATTATGTGACGATCTGTAGTCGAGATAAGAGTGTGAGTCCATAGGTTTATAGTGGATGGAAGTGGAGAGTCCACTATCGGTGATGGAGAGACTCATGTCGAGGAAAGTGATGCACTTTTCAGAAATTTCGTGGGGTGGACTTGATAGTAGGATGAAAGTTCTGGACAGCTGTGATGAAGACATGGAGATCACTGATGGGCATGGAGGTTGCACCACCAAGTCCGTCATCGATGTAGCGTTTATAAAATTCAGGGATAGGACCATGGTATTGTTGCAGGAAATTGTGTTCAAAGTATCCCATGAAAAGGCATGCGTAGCTGGGGCCCATTTTGGTGCCCATGGCGACACCACTGATTTGCTTGAAGGTGTCGCAAAGGAAGGTAAAGGTGTTGTTGGTTAGGACAAGTTCTGCGAGGCGAATCAGAGTGGTGGTTGCAGGGGAAGGGTCTCCCTTTGGTTGAGAAAAGTATAGCAGACAACTCTATAGAATCTTGCAGTTTTGGTTTGCTTGACAGTCTTATTCTTGAATTAAAAGTGTTTTTTTTTCCCCTGTTAGGTGATTGATCAGAATGGAGGCATAAAGCAATGATCAACATTCATGATTTACTTTGTGTGGTTCTTACTGTTGGCAATCTTTTAGACAATGATCCATCTTTCTTTGTCTGCAGAGATATTGTAACTCAACTTTTGTGTGAATCTTGATGTGTTACATTTAGAAATTTGTTTTGTGTGTGTGCTTACTTTAGTACCTGATTTACCAGACTTTCCCTTTCAGATAGCTTTCCAGCTGTCTTCATTTCTTACCGTTCTGTTCTTTTAGTTTTTGAATAAATCTGCTGAATTTATGAATGAAAAAATAAAAAGCAATGAAATAGTATGTACCATCACACATGTAATGCTGGGGACTTAATCCAGTGCAGCACATTTATAACAATTTTTCAGTTTCACTGTATGTGTGTGTGTGTGTGTGTGTGTGTGTGTGTGTGTGTGTGTGTGCATGTGTGTGTGTGTGTGTGTGTGTGTGTGTGTGTGTGTGTGTGTGTGCGTGTGTATGTGTTCATTTGGTTTCAGTGTTTGAACCCCAGGTGATCGAAGATCAGATGCTGTTTGTCAGGTTTATCATGCTGAAAATGTTCCTGGGTGCGGCAGCTACAAGTAGGTGATATAAGCAGTTTTGCTCAGTCTCAGTTTGAACCAATGTAGACATGCTGTCGTGCATGACATTTATAGATCACTGTTGCTGAAAAGAAATGGAATTGCATCCATACATTATATTATGAATTGTGAACCTCTGAATTGATTAACTTTTGGTGCCTTTGTAGCTGTAGAAGAAATTTGCATGCCTTTAGTCTCTTGGATACAACAAATCTAATCCAGTGTAGGTATGATTGCAGTCTCCGCAAGTGGTTGACCTAGACATGTGGTTTAGATCCGTCTCTAATTGATGAATGATCAAATGTTCTTTTCAGCATAGTGATTTGTTCTGATTTCCTCTCCACACCTGTATTCTTGGTGAGTTGGTAAAGAAAGTCTGTAGTGTCATTGATAGATAACTCACTATGTCTGGCTCCTTCACTAAGGCATTGCTATCAGCAGTAAGGGGTATGCAATTTCCCATATATTGGATAAGAAGAGGCATCTCCGACCTTTACTGGAGTCACCCAGCAGCAGGTCATTGTGTCTTTACTGGTGGATGGCCTTATGATATTTGATAACTTTGAGAGACCACATCACTGTATGTTCAAAAGTGATGTCTGTAATGTTTACTGTGTATAAGACCTGCAGCTCCCATGCTGTTGGAAGTATGCAGTTCACGTTACGTAATTGATCACTTTTTTTTTTTCACTTTTCATTCACACACACACACATACACACACACACACACACACACACACACACACACACACACACACACACACACACACACACACATCCACCACTGAATGACATATAGATCAGTATGTTTTGGACAAGTGTCTTAATTGTTATTAAAATATTTTGCATAGTTCAAGACAACAAGTTATGGTGGTATTTTATAGTTGTGTTCGACCCAGGAAGCATACCATATACTGAGCACCTGAAAGGGGTGATGATTATGCCATCATTTTATCACTGTTGTCATTGAATGTGCTCTCTTTTAAGGTAGTGAGTAACTGTAATGCACTGGGTTTTTTTTTGCAGCTCTCTCTCTCTCTCTCTCTCTCTCTCTCTCTCTCTACTTTATTTTAATGTATGAAAATTAATATTTCAGTCGAATAAAAAGGGATTGCTTCCAAGGACAACATGCAGTTTGGCATTTTGGTGCTGTCACTTGAAATGAATTGTCATGTGGAAAACTCTCATGAAACAAAACAGAAGGAAAAACAAGCCAAGTCCCCGTCCCCCCAATCACCCAAAACTAGTTCAGATCTTTTTCCAAACACTTCAGTGTGAAACTGTCTTCTTAGAAATCTAGGTCTTTCATGAGTGACTGACTTTTTTCATTTCTGTACATGTGTAAGTGTGTGTGTTTATGTGTATGTTTGTGTGTGTGTGTGTGCATTTTCCTGTTACTGACTGCGTTTTGTCTTGATGGTTTCCCAGAAGTTGGAGTATGGCTGCCTTAATGGCGGGATTAAAACATGGTCATACACACAAAACTCCACTCCGTTTGTTGGGTAGATGGGATTAATCCATGCCAGTCTATACTATAGTATACAGGGAGTGTCCACAGGAGTATCAGCCTGTGTACGCAGAAGCAGAAGAAGTCTTGATGTTGGCTATAATGTAATTATGATGACCCTCCACTACCCCTTTACTCCACGTTATGATTCATTAGAGCTCTAGACCCCCTGACAGTTCTTGAGGAGGTAAAAGCATATTCGTAATCCTGATGATTAGTGTAGCATTATGCTGTTAAATAGAGGAAATTTTAACTGCCTTTTTTTTTTTTTTTTTTTTTTTTTTTTTTTTGTCTGTCAGGCATGTTCAGTTTCAGTATCTTAACGATGTTGCCCGCAACTCGTCAGTGCATGGCTCGTGCCTCTCGAGAATTTGTTGCTCCCTTTCACAACAAGGGAGTGCTGAGCAGTGTGGTTGGAGGTCTTCTGTTGGGCACAGGGATGTCTCTCAGTGGTGCAGTAAGCTACTTTCTTTTTACAGTTCATTCTTTATAATATCATTCACTGCCAGTTCTGGGTGTGTTGGTCAGTGAGGAACTGTAGCATCTTTGCTGTGTCGTAGGACAAACAAATCATATTAATGTTTTTTTTTAGTGTTCACTTATACATGGAACAAATTCAACAATATTACTTTATTTAGCTGAACAAGCTACACTTTTGTTGTTTTTTAATTTTTTTTTTTTTCTGTACCCTGTCTGAGGGTATTACAGACTTGGAAGTCATGTCAAGATTGGCAATTTTTTTTTTAGCTAATATGACCACAAAGTTGGAATGATAAAAGATATGACTGGGAAAAAAAATTGTCATGTATGGTCAGCTTGCTTTGCAAAACAGCATAACTTGCTGTGTGCATCGCCAGTGATTGATCAGGAATTTCTGTCTGCTTTAAAGGAAGCATCTGTGGCAGGGAGCACAAAGTGAAGAATTCTTGTATGTTATCGGAAATTAATATTAAAGATGTAATGTGCTCCCTTGATTTCAGAATGCCATCACCAGTTGTCGGAAACCTTCTTTCTGTTTGACATCAGGTGAATTTTGCATGACCTTGTGACATTTCAGAATCACCAAAGGGAGAAATAATTCACATGTATGGTACACTTATCATTGTCTAGAGAGCACACCCATTTTTGCCAGTTTTTGTTTTACAAGAGAGTGAGATTTATGCTGCTTATAGCTCAGTCGGCCGCAAAGGGCCATATAAGGCTTCACCAGATTCTTTGAAATGGTACTCGGCTGAAAATTTAAAAGTTCCCAGTTCTGGTGTTACTCTTTTGCGCCTCATTCCAGCTCCCAATCACAGCCACACCAAAGTTTAACTGGAACCACCGACACTTGCAAACACCAAAAGAATGTTGTGTCTGAATCCATGCTGAATCATGCTTGGATTGAGTTCAGCATTGGATTGAAGTTCTGCACTTTGTTAAGTTTTTGGGTTCAATAGTAAAAGAAACTAAGGTCCTTCAGATCCATGTACTTTGTTAAGTTTTTTGTTGAAGTTCAATAGTAAAGAAAAAAAAACTACTTTGTCCAACAGAGCCATGTACAGATCTTGCACTTTGATAAGCTTTTTGTTGAAGTTCAACAGTAAAAGAAACCAAATGTCACACAGATCCATGCACTTTGATATGCTTTGTTGAAGTTCAGCAGTAAAAGAAAAGAAAATGTCCTACAGATCAGTGCACTTTGGTAAGCTTTGTTGAAGCTAAACAGTAAAAGAAACTAAATTTCCCACAGATCCATACACTTTCATAAGCTTTGTTGAAATTGAACAGTCAAAGAGTTAACTAACTGCCCAACAAATCAATATATACTTTGATCAGCTTTCATTTTAAGTTCAGTTCTCTGTGTGTGTGTGTGTGCTCTGTGTGTGTGTGTGTGTGTGTGTGTGACAAACTGTCCATCAATCCGCATTGATCTGCTTTGATCATGGTTCAGCAGTCTTGGCGTTAATAACCAGATAATGAATTTACAGCAGAGTCAGTAGTGTGTTCTGTTTCAGGTGCATGGTTGTGAAGAATATGTCAACATAGTTTTAAACAATACTGACGGGGGACATTTTGCTTCCTCAAAGATCAACAGCCTGAGGCATATGTGAAAGCATACTATCAAAACGTATGACTGCAAAACATTGCAGTGTGACAGGCTGTGGAAGAAAAATGGAACTTTAAAGTAAATGAAAGTTTGAATATATACTAAATGAAAAGGGATATGAATATTTGAAAAAAAAGAGAGAGGAGAGACTGCATGTGATGAAGAGTGGAGGATTGGAATGATAGTGAAACTGAATTAAGTAGAGTCTTTTTTTTTTTTTTTTTTGCTGTCCAGCTTCTGTGCCACCTCAGTGGCATTGCACCCACATCACTCATTCGGACACCCGTCCATAGCCACACCCTGGTCAGTCCCGCTGCAGCCACGGCATTGCAATCCACAGGGAGCAGTCAATATCAAGCCGTCAAGAGGCACCCACCAGAGGAGACACTGCACTGCTGCCGAGTCACTTTGGTGGTGTTCAGTGGCGCGTTTTTGATCCAACATATGCAGGACACCACCTACTAAGCCCCCAACTGATGACAATAATTGCTTAGTCGCGGAGCATAAGTGAGCTGTCCTTCCGGAGGGCGCTACTGTGTCCGTTTAATGACAGCCCCCAGGGACTTGCCGATATGGGTGACCCCGACGGAATCGAATCAAGACAGACGTGGAGAGGACATCAAAAACTGAGGTCACCATGAGAGCAGAGCATGAAGAGCCACAGAATTTGAGACTTTTTTTGTAATGCTGATCAATGAGGATGATGATAAAGATGGTGCTACAGATATCCATCTGGTCTGAGACTGCATGACAGGGCTGTACTCTACACTTCCTTTCATGATAATGATATATCCTGGCATCAACCAGGGTCCGAGAGATACAGACACCTGCTGTTTTGGTCAGGAAATTTGAGCAACACTCTCAAAGACGCATCCATAAAGTTGATGAAACTCAACAGTATGGTCCCAGTCATCCCAACTGAGCCTGTAGCAAACTCAACTCTGGGTAGAGCCGGTCAGGGCAGAACATCCCACATGATTCTGATGAGAATCAAACCCACGATCTCCTAGCCAGGAGTCCATGACACTAACCATTTCGCATGGCGGCTGGTCACTTTTTTTTTTGGATTTTTTTTTTAGTCAATGATGACTCGAAAAAAAAATGCTTCTTTATTACTAGAGACAGCAGAAATGGATGTCTGGAGAATGAGAGAGAGAGAGAGAGAGTGTGTGTATGTGTGTGTGATTGTGTGTGTCTGTGTTGGCATTTAAAATATTCTGTGCAAATAGTTTGGTTTTTTTGGCAGTGTATCAAGCTGTAGCAAGAATTGTATCTGTGGAGTTGAGCTGTGCTTAACATTCATGAATTTTGTTGTTAAGAAAATTAAGCTTTTGTTTTTCTTCATAAGATATAAAGCAAATGTGTACTTTCTTCAACCAGAATTTGTGTAAAATACAAAGGGTGTTCAAAACATCATTTCTACAGTTCATGAGTGTTATCAATTTCTGACATATATTTGAATTTTATTCGGTTACTTACAATTATTGAGTCATCTGCTGGTTTTGCCTGGTATTCTTTGCAGTGTCCAGGTATGGTCATGGTACAGGTGGCGACAGGAACACAAAATGCAGGTTGGTGATCATAGTGAGTCATTCACATGCTCCATTCCCCCACTAGGCTGCTCTAAGAAACCGTCAAGGCTGCACAAGGATTTGAGTAATTGACAAGGAACTATTATAGCATCTTTATCTTTAAACTGTTAGCTGTCAAAATTGGCAAACAGGTAGACAGATGTTGAGATTGCTGTTGTGAGATGTTTGAAAATTCTGAAATGATGAATTGCTTCTGCTCTCGAGTATTATATTCATTGATTCTTTGTGTCCAGCTGTCTTTATTGATCGATCATCTTTGCAGGGCATAGATTGTGTGCACCAAGTATGAATCTCCGTTTAACACATTACTGTTCTACAATGCCAGGAAATTGTATGGATGTTAAACATTTACATGATATTTATTGCATGCATTGTTTAATAGCAAAATGATATCTTCAGTGTATGGAACTGATTGATTGATGCTCTTTTCTCTCTCTCTCTCTCTCTCTCTCTTCTCTCTTTTTTTTTTTGTTCAGTTCTTACTCTACTGGGAGGACTGAGTGGAGTTGTGTTGTATGCTTTGATGGAGCCATTTGTGGTGAGAGTCACAAACCCAGGGTCCCCATTCAGCAGCACTTGTAAGTGAAAAATTACGTAACATTCTTTTACACAGTTTAGTTTCATGTTAATATGAAAAGATTTGCAAAAGAATTCAAACCATGCAAACCAAAGAGGAAAAAAAAACTGGCATAGGAGAATGATTTGAAAGATTGCTGTGTAAACAACATTTTCCGTTTAAAGAAGCAGAAGAAAATAATGAAGATGAGAGCCCCAGCTAGGGAAAAAAAAAAAGGGGGGGGGGGGGGTGTGAAGAAAAATGTAATTTAGAAATCATCCAGAAAATGGCAAAATGGAGAGGAGGGGTGGAAATAGATTTGTAGCCTCATAAATCAAAGGAAAAAAAAAAAGCACTTTTTAAAAGATAGAAAATTGCAAACAGCTTTCATGAAACTGTACACTGTTTTATTCAGCCCATATAATCCTGTACTATGATTATAATTCACATTTCATTTGATGAAAATTATTGCGCTGTTTATTTAGTAGCCCATTAGATTATAAATTTTTCAAATCTCTGTTTTGTGAGACCCATGCTTCACATGCAGACTGATTATTTCTTTTAAGGTTGTTTATTATGTGAACTAGTGATCTGATTCTGAGCAAGCATATAGGAAGTGCTATACGGTTGTGACATAAAAAGAATAATAGTTATTGTTTTGTTCATTAGGCCTATTTTATTTCAGATGAAATGATAGCATACTGATATGTTTCTGCCAAGGAGCTAAGCAAGTTCTTTGGAAGTGATAGTTTTGAAGTGGAAAGAAAATGTTCTTCTGTTTTATTATTTTTGTTTTATTCCAGTTTTGAAATGGAAAGAAAATATGTTTTTCTCTAGTATTGGGTTTAAAAAATTTTTTATTCCAGTTTGCACCAGCACATGGGAGGAACGTTCTTCAATGTGGCTTTACCATTTGCGGCAGTGCTGGGGACAGTGGTATGTGCTGTGGAACTGTATGCACCCTGGACTTCTGAGGTGTGTCTGCTTTTACGGGATATTTTCATGTCTGTATGAATCTGTTATGTGTGTGTCTGTTGTTGTCATATTGTATGTGTGTGTTTTTGCACCCTGTGTGTGTTTGTGCATGTGTGCATTCCTGGTACATGAGTGATATAACTAATTGGAATAGCCATACCTGAGGATGGGGGTGAGAGACATATCTTCAAACACTGTTTGAACATCCAGCCAGAATTCAGAATGGGTGGCCAAGTGCCCATGTAATGTCAGTCAGGTGTGCAGTTCAACCACAAAGAGTTAATAGCAAACTGAGCAAGCCAGGCACCCACAGTTTGAAAAAAGGAAAATGTGAAATGTCTTAGCAAGCACCAGTCAGTGTTTTGCTTCCAACAAAATGGTGTAGGGCCTCCACTGATTAGGTGGTGAATGAATCTTGTCAGTCACTGAAAAGAAAGGGCCTTCTTTACTTGTCAGGCTTTATGCCTTGTTAATTTCTTAACTGCTGTTTTATTTCTCATGCAAACATGTTTATTGAGTGAGACCCCTTGTAACTCAGATGTGTACAGTATTTTTGTATGTGTTCATGCCCTTGTCTTGTTTTCTTGTGTGTGGAGAATGGGATGGATGGGTATGGGAGGATGGGGATGGGGTTTGATTTGTGATTTAATAACATGATGGCTGCCAAAGTGTGTATATGTAAAACTCGGGTCCTCTCTCTTTCTCTCTCCCTCTCTCTTAACTGCTATTTTATTTCTCATGCAACATCATGTTTATTGAGTGAGACCCCTTGTAACTCAGATGTGTACAGTATTTTTGTATGTGTTCATGCCCTTGTCTTGTTTTCTTGTGTGTGGGAGAATGGGATGGATGGGTATGGGAGGATGGGGATGGGTTTGATTTGTGATTTAATAACATGATGGCTGCCAAAGTGTGTATATGTAAAACTCGGGTCCTCTCTCTCTCTCTCTCTCTCTCTCTCTCTCTCTCTCTCTCTTTCTGTTTAATTGAATTGCCAGTTATCACTTTGCTTTTTAAACATTTTAATCTTAATATAATTTTGTACTGATATAACAGATTTTTGTTGGAAAAAGGAGTTTAGTCAATGCTGACTCTGCCTCTACTGCAAGTAAAAGTTTGAGTCTGAGGCCGAGTCCTGTTACGGAATTTGATATATTCCATGCTTTAACTGATGGACAGGTGGCTGTGGGAGGGAGAGGGATCCTGGGGTCGCTGTCATGCCACCCTACATTTCAGGCATAGTGATTGGCCTTCTTCAGGTCCCTGTTGTGCTTATCAACTATGATACACTAGGTGAGTGTATTCAGCTGTAAAGTGTTAGATTGTTTTGTATTGTGTTGTATTTTTTCTTTTTGCATTACAGGTTCTTGCTACCCCCCCTTTTTTTACCCTGGCACCCCTCTCACCCCCTCCGTATTGTTTTTGTATCACAGTGTTGTGTGAGTGTGTGTGTGTGTGTGTGTGTGTGTGTGTGTGTGTGTGTGTGTGTGTGTGTGTATGAATGTGCATAGCACATGCACAAAGATGTATGAACTCATGTTCTACATGTCTATATGCCAGTGTTTGTGTGTTTATGTAAATTCCTTGTATAAGCCTCTCTGTAATGCATGTCTGTCTGTCTGTATGTCAGTATCTCTATCTTTGCATGGAGTAAAATGTTCAAGGTTTTTTTTTCTTGGAGTATGCTTTTTTCCCCAGACATATGTGTGCACACAAACTCACATTCATAGGTATGTGCCTCCGGCAAACTCTTTCATCATATTGTTACACATGTGTGCAGACTTTTCTTTTATACTAAGTTTTGTTCACTTTGTGTTGCAGGTACCAGTACCAGCTACTGCTCTGTGCTGTCTCAAGGTTTCAGACTCTCATTTTTGCAGAAGCTGTGCCCATACTTCACTGCCTATAGATCAGGAGCAAACAACTGGTGGCAAGTGAGTCAGCATCGATTCTGACAGAATGCTTCCAATATGGCCCTTGCCCATTTTTCTTCTGTTCCTATTAAGTTTTTTTTTTGTGATTATGGTTAACTTTACTTTCTGCACATTGAAGGGGATCTGAACACGGCTACATTTTAGGGTGTAAAAGACTTGGTCATGGTAGTGTAAATAGTACTCAGAGTGAATATGATTTGAGTATGTGAAACAAAGCCATAAACAGTGAATGGATTAAAAAGTAAAAGAAGAATTACTGTGCTGTCAAAGGAAAGAACAAACAAATAACTAAAACACTTTTCTTCGTTCTTTCGTTTGGCGGTACAATAGTATTTGTTATAATTTCCGGTTTCTGTTCCTCACATTAAAACCAATGAATGGATTATTAAGAGCATGACACTAGTGGCCACGATATACTGTGCAACTTGGTATTCCTTATTTAAACCCATCATTGACTGTCTTCATCAGTCTGGTTAATCTTTAAGCCTTTGTCTTGTTTTCAGCTTTGTAAATGTGTACAAAGTTGGAAACTGTGCTAAAATGGCAGCCTCACTACCTTAGTACAGTTCAGAAATATCAGAACCAATTTCTTTTTTGGTGATATTTGGTAGTTTTAAATGCAAACATTAACCCATATGTCTTGAAGACAGGATATTTTTGGTATTTGTCAGACACAAGAATCATTTGTTGTATTCTGAACAAACACATGTGATATTCTCTGTTTATAGTAATTCATAGGTTAACTAAATGTTGGAGTAATATCTTTTTCTAGTCACCATGCTTTTGTGTGAAATTGAACTGAAGAATGATAATTTGAGTGTGTTATGTTATATAAATTTATATGTGTTGCTTGTATCCTTGCCGAGTTTTCTTGATTTGATACTCTGTGAATATGCTCATATGTGCTCGCTAGAATGTGTGTATCTGTATACAGTTTGATTGTATGTTACACATTTTTTTTATCTGAATGTGTGCTTATGTATACAGTTTGATTGTATGTGTTACACATTAAAAAAAAAAAAAATTATGTGTGCTTATGTATACCGTTTGATTGTATGTGTTACACTTTTTATTTTTATTTTAACGTGTGCTTATGTGTACAGTTTGATTGTATACGTTTCACATTTAAAAAAATTTCACTGTTTTCAATACCATGAACTGCATATAACAAGTAAGATTCATAGAAGTTCTATTTTTCCATTTTTTTCTCATTTTTGAGAGGCAGCAAGGTCTGTCAGATATGCCTGTTGTCATGGTGAAATGTAATGTCAGCATAGAAGATGAATACATACTTTGATGAGTCATGTACATAATACAAAGAGTGGAGGGGAATGTGTCCTATCACTCCGGTCAAACATGAAATGCACATCTATTATTGGCTGAACCCCCTCGTGTAGAAGCATGCGTCTCAGATATCCACATTACCAGATGTTGCCTTTGACTATGCAGGTCATCCATGACCCATACAATTAACATAGGTTTTGCTGTGTGTTTCTGTTGTGTTTATTCCTCTTCAAATGATGTAGATCTTACAAGACTCATACTCTTCAAAGAATCCTCAAGATTTTTTACCTTAGCTTAACCAGTGATGGGGGTGGCCCAGTGTGCTTTGGACTTGGATTGCTGTTCTTAAAATCAAGGGTCCCTAACAACCCGCAATATCTGAGATGTCTAGTTCAAATGATGCAGCTGATTATCTCTTTCTCTTTGATACATTACATCAAAATCAGCTTCACATGGATAGTTAATTGGGTCATTGGCAAACACCCTTAAATTTCATCAGATAATTTTGAATTGTTCAAGAGATGTTATGATTACATTGTCTCAAAGTAGTGGGCAAACCAGGAAATATGATAAAGGTTAAAGATCCTTCTACTCATGTCCTTGTTCAGAAAGCCATTAAAAACATAAATACTGTGCATGTTCTGGATACTTAGAGAGGAGACGGACAGTGCCAATCATCCCTAGTTGCCTACTGAGCTGCAATGAACACAAAGAAACAGCATTGCTGTTCATGTGTGTGTCATGGCACATCTATACTACAAACATCAAGGACCAAAAACACAGAACATTTCTGTTGCATATATGTCTGTTTAACTCCTAATTACTGGCTCTTTCAGAGGGGGAAGAGTATTAACAGTTGACACCCTGTACACATGCATCATGTGTTGCCACTGTCACTGTTGTGGCATATGAGCGAAATTGGGTTGGAAAAGGGCAAGATTTCTGTGATTTTCCTGATTTTGTCTTCTGATCTGAACAGCAGTTGGTTCAGCAGACAGCAGAAGGATGATTCACGTAGGGCATCCAGTGTCCATATAGGAGTCATTTTTCCATGTTGTGGTGTTTTTCTCTTTTAAGTGGATTTTTATTTGGCATTGGAAAAAAAAAAAACTTTTCTTTCATTGGTAGTACTTATTCTTTCAGGGGATGCTATGATGACAGTGATGCAAAAACATGTTTATGTCCAGGTGTTTTACATTGGTGGAGCATTCACAGGAGGCTACCTGTCATCCTGGATGGCAGGATCAGCAGGGGGATCACCCGGGGTACCTCCTGTAGCAGCCTTCCTGGGTGGTGCCAGCAGCATGCTGTTTGGTTCTCGCCTTGCCAGTGGGTGCACAAGGTATGCATGTGTGTGTATCTTCACTGAGAAGCAATGCAAGTTTGTTGCTGGTCAAAGATGTGTGGGGAAGTGCTTGCATGTGTAGCAGTTTCAGTGAGCTGGGTGGGCGAAGTTCTAGAAAATCGATTTGAGGAGGAAACAAGTCTTTAAAGGAAATGGAATCTTATTGGGAGGTAAATCCGGTATAAAGTAGGTAAATCCTATATAAACAGACAGAAACCTGCCAGAAAAAGCCCACAAAGAGATGGAAGTCTTTGAAGGGAAAGAAAAATCTGGAATAGACAAAGTCAAAAACATTCATGAAAAGATCTTAAGCAAGAGGACATCTTTGTTGTTGAAATAAGTCTTTAAAGAGGGAACATCTTTTTTTGGCAGATAATTCTAGCAGATTATTTCACTAGTTAAGGGAGACTGAAACAGACTACAGCGGTACGTAGAATAAGTCCAAATACAAGTAAACAAACACATACAAGATGCAAAGTAATGCTTGTTTAATTAATACACAGCACAAAACAGACAAGTAAATTTTCGACAGATATATCTTCTTCAGATGTTACAAACAACAGACAGAAAATATGAACTAAACAATGCTTCCCAGTCATCGTCAGCATGCGAGTGTAGGGTAGTCAAAGACAGAAGGGATCCAGAAACACAGGTCTTTAATTAAAGAGTGGGAGTTTTTGTTGGAATGGTAACCCAGTATAAAGAAAAAAAAAAAATCCAGAAGAAAACAAGTCTGTAAAGAATGTGAGTCTTCATCAGGATGCAAGTCCTAATACAGAGAAAAACAAAAATGGCCAAGAAAAGATGAAAGTGTGTTTTCTTTTATGTAAATCTAGTATAGAAAGTGATAGAAATGTTTCAGAAATATGTCGTTAAGGAATGGAAGTCTTTGTTGTAATGTAAATCTAGTGTAGAGAGGTGTAAGAATGATTCAGAAAAAAGCAAATTATTAAAGAATGGAAGTCTTTGTTGGGATGTAAATCTAGTGTAGGGAAAGAAATAAAAATGTTAAGAAAAAAACAGGGTATTATAAGGATTTTTTTTTTTTTTTTGGGGGGGGGGGGGGGGGGTATAAATCTAGTCTAGAGAGGGATAGGGAAGTCTTTTTTTTCATGTAAATCGAGTATAGAGAGGGATATGGAAGTCTTTTTTTTAATGTAAATCTATTATAGAGAGGGATCAAAATGTTTCAGAAAAAAAAACATTATTAAGGAATGGAAGTCTTTGTTGGGATGTACATCTAGTGTAGAGAAAGACAGAAATGTTCAAGAAAAAAGCAAGGTATTAAAGAATGAAAGTCATTGTTGGGATGTAAATGTAGTGTAGAGAAAGACAAAAATGTTTAAAAAAAAAAAAAAAAAAAAAACGGAGGTATTAAAGAATGGTGTGTGGATGCAAATCTGATGTAGAGACAGACAAAAATCTTAAGAAAACAAGGTATTAAGAATGGAAGTCTTTGGTGGGATGTAAATTAATTTATATTAGAGAAAGATAAAAATACTCCAGGTAAAACAAGTCTTTAGAAAATATAACTTTCTTTTGGGACTCAAATCCAGAATAGAGAAAAGCCAAAATATTCTGGAAAAATCTGGTCTTGGAGAGAGGGATATGTCTCTTTGAAGGTCTATATATAGGAGTTTTCATGTATTTATTTAGAGCAAGTCTTTTTTTTTTCCTTTTCATTGTTGACAAACATGCATATGAAAGTAAGCTGATGATTGGACTGTAGACCAGTCAGTACTTTTCATGCTGAATGTAGTTGTAGTTTTACTTGAATTTGCTGTATCTTGATTTCACTATTCCATGACATCGCCAATGAAACACACTTCATTGTTGCTGTTTTTTTTTTTTTTAATCTTAAACTTGAGAAAAAAAAAATGTTGGTGCATACACAAATTCTGTGTGATAGTAGTGAACAGTCTGTGAGAGTAATGGGTGAATAATAAAGATATGTTCTATTCAGTATGCAATATATATCAGGCACTAATTTGGAAACACAAAAAATCAGGAAGAAAGTGCATGAAAACTAGATGCAAAAGGTATACATGAAACAGAAAAAGGTACTGACAATGTAAGAAAGCATTGGTTTTGTAAGTGTTCCCTAGAGGCTGAAAATTGTTTTGGATAGTAATCTTGGCACTTTGTCGTTTGACTTGGTGTTACTTTGCCAGTTTTTGGAAAGAAGTGACACAGTTTGCATGTGTTTTTCAACTTACATTCACTATCACTTGCAGCTTATAATCTGAAGGCGCTGTAAGAGAACACGTTAAACACATAAAAAGAAAATCATAGAAGTAGTGCAGCAATATGATGGAAGTAAGTTCTTTTCCTCATACCTTTCCCACATCCCTTGTTTGTACACTCAAAAAAAAAAAGAGACATCAAATAATGCTTACTGTAGTGTGGTCAAATTTCTACAAGTATACTGCTTATTTGATAAGTTGAACTACAACTACTTTCATTGTCCTTTATGTTTAGGTCAGTAATTTTAATCTTTTAGCTCACTTCTGTTTTAGTAGTAGGCATTTGCTATGATCTGTGCAACAGTATTAATGTTGCCTACATGGAAGAGAACAGGGTAACATTGTAAACAATATCGTTTCAGATTTACAGATGTTTTTGTTATGTGTTTGCAGTGAAATTCTTGATGTTGATTTGACAAATAAAGGTCTAATGATGTTGTGAAGGTAATGGCAAAGATGATCTGGATCTGTGTACATATGAGTTGCATTGGTCATGGATTGCCTGGCATGGGGTTTGCTGGAATTGCTGAACAGGCAGTAACATTGTAACAATATCGTTTTTAGATTTACAGATGTTTTCTGGGTGCATGAGAGTATGTGTTTGCATGAAATGACTTGACTTAG
This sequence comes from Conus betulinus, assembly GCA_016801955.1. Lineage (NCBI taxonomy): Eukaryota > Metazoa > Mollusca > Gastropoda > Neogastropoda > Conidae > Conus > Conus betulinus. Next base: position 75,773 of record JADBJO010000436.1, read on the forward strand.
TGAAGATTGTTGATTTGGCATAAGGTCTAATGATGTGTGTGAAGGAAAAAAAAGATGATCTGTGATATGTACATATGATGTTGCAGTGGTCATGGATTGGATTTGGCATGGGGTTTGGCTGTCATTGCTAGTCCATTTAGTGGCAGTGCCGGCCATGTTTGCAGGGGGCATTACCACCAGCATCCTCCAGAAAATGCTTTAGAACTCACTTCACTTAGACTGAAAGGATGGTCAGTGGAAACAGGATGGTTCCAGAGTTATGGAAGAAACAATTGGGTGCAATAGCCATAAAGAGAATGAATTTGCAATAATGGGTGCCATGAATTTGAAAAAAATGACTTGACTTAGAAGCCACCTTCAGGGCAGCATAAGGCTTGAAATATACATTTTGTGTGTGTGTGTGTGTGTGTGTGTGTGTGTGTGTGTGTGTGATTGTTAGTCTTGTCTAAAATGATAGGATTGTAATCTATGAAAATTTGGGGAATCAGTCCTCAAGGAAAGGGAGATATTACATCCCGAGGTGCAAAGACATATTAGATGAGGTGAAAAAAATGCAAAAATGCATGTTTTGCTATCTAATATCATCCTAATGATGTTGTGTTTTCTTCAGTGCCTTTCATGTAACAGGCTCAGTATGTTTAGGGAGCAGAGTGAATGTTATCAGTTCACCCTGAGAAAGAAATGAATAGGCTTTCTATCCCAAGCTGCTAAATGCAACGGATGTGAAGAGATGCTCTCCCAAACAACTGGAAGCTGCCTGTGGTTGTTGATTCTCATTATTTCTGTTTCTTCTGAAGTGTATAGCGTGTGTGCACCTGTGTGTGTGGGAGAGGGAGAAGAGAGATCTGATCACTATGTATGTGCATGCCTGCAAAGTAGATCGTTCAGTGTGTAAAATGTTTTTGTTAAACTGTGACTTAGAAGTTGGATTGCGTATAGAAATATTGTTCTAACATATCGACATTACTGAATGGCATGACTTTGTAATTTTTTCATATTTCAAAAACAAAATGTACAAAAGGATAAAGTAAAAGATTTTATCAAGCTAAATTCTGTAAATATGTAGATGTGAGGTACAACATATACAGCCAATCATACAAGCTTTCCTCTCTTAATTGAAAAAAAACGGGTAAAATGTAGAGCAAAGCATGGATGCGATTAAGAAAACAACAACTAGAAAACAGTTTGAGGAAAAGTGGACGTCACATCATCCAGTTAGTGTTTGATTTCTATTTTCCTAGAGTTTATGTGATTTTTTTTCTCTCTCTCGTTTTCTGTGAGTGTGTTCTGAAATTGTTACCTTGCTACTTATGCCACTCTACTTTATGATCCACTGCTGAGGCACTTGCCTGCATCACCCTTTTTGTCTATTAATATGATGTTTCTGTGGTTGTAATACGTGGGGTAGGAAGAGTAAAAGGTCTTGGAATAGGGGGTTTGAATGTGAATGCTCTTCTTTCTCTTTTATTTTTTTTTGTAGCCATGTGTGTGTGTGTGTGTGTGTGTGTGTGTGTGTGTGTGTGTGTGTGTGTGTGTGTGTGCTCTATTCTGCATAATCTCCTTTTTCAATACCGTTTGTAAATTCCTAATATATTTTGTTTCATATGTGTTGTACTGTGTACATGTTTGTTGAAAAGAAAAGTGCTCCTTACTAAGAAACCTGATGTGCATTTTAGTAAACTGTACTTAATTGTAGAATCTTTAGAAAATGTCCAAAAGGACGATCTTGCTTGGATGTTTGTCACTAAGGGTATGTGCTTGTTCAGGGTTCATTTTGTTGCAATAGTTGTATTGTTATGCAAAATATGGCATTTATAAAGCTGATGGAAAGAGAAGTCACTGGTACATGAGTGGCAGTGGTAGAGACATGCATTTTGGAATTATATTATGCCTTGTATATAAGTTCTATTTGTTATTTGTTCTGGATATTTCAGTCCTAATGGTTGGTTATTTGTTGACATGTATGTGCACTCATGGAATGCATTTCATATTAAAAAACACACACAAAGAAAATGTGGGGGGGGCTGGAATGGTTGAAGGAAACGGTGCTGTCGTGTGAAAAATGGAGAGATCAGTGCAAGAAAGAAGGAAATAGACGCAGAGAGAGAAAAGTGGTGTCTTGTTTCTAGGTGCTGGTTTGCTTGTGAACAAACTCATGTCTATGTTTTCCATAGACAAAATTGTGCACTACAACAAGAAGTAGTATTTTGATCACATGTGATGATCAGATGTATGATTGCAGTCACACTAACGTTGGGTAATGTGTTCCATGTCATAGGCTTTACCAAAGATTCCACAGCTGGATTTCATGCTGCTGATATTGCTCCACTCTGCTGATATTGCACCACTTTTCTCCAAGTTCAACAAATGTAGTGTAGTAACATTATTCATAGCATGCTGAGCAGTCTTGATAGCTTCAAATGTTTCTTACACAGTATCCTCATTGACTCTGTAATACAGATATAATTGTGTCTTAAGTTTCTTTTAATTCAATCTCATATCAAAGATATTGATTGTAGACATTGTAAAAAGCGTACAATATTTTCAAAATTTCTGTCATTATGCAGAGCTGGCTAAAGTGACTTGGTAAATCAGCTGATTGCATTATCATATCTCTTACCCTGTAGATGATGCTTGGAGAAAACTGCTGTTCCACCTCGTGGAAGGTTTGAACTGGGAACTGTGTCTTTCCATTCACCGTCTCTGTCTCTGCCAGGCTGTTTTTTCTGTTTTAAAACTGTCTGTGAGTTTCTGCCTATTTGAAAGCTATTTCAGAAAGCTTCTTAAAACATTCTTTTCTCTGGTCAAAATGATGACTAACCGTTTTGGCTGTAATCTGGTGATTGGGTGGTAAGATTTTGGCACTTTGTCCTTTGTGAATCAGTGAGGGAAAGAATTTGTTAGGCAGCATCTATGGGGGAAGAATAGCTACTAAGTTATTTATAGGAAATAAAGATTACTGTTTGTTTCTCTATTCAGGATGTGACTTCCCCTCCCCACCTTTAGTCTACCTTCCCCCTCAACACTCCATTGTATTGTAATAGCCTACAAAGGCATGTGTGGTCTGCTAGGAGCTTTGAAATATTTTCCAGTAAACACCCTTTTTTTTTTTTCTTTCTTTTTTTTTTTTTAAAGTACTTTTGCCTCTGTTCATTAGAATTAAATATGTAATCTCTGAATGAAAAATGTTGGTGTAAAATGATAGGGTATTCAAACATTAGAGCAAGTCTTTAAAGAAAGGCCAGTGTTTGTGAAACTAAGTCCAGTTAAATAATCCTCCCACTAGAATATGGAAAGGTTATCAGTGGCTGTGGCTCAGTGGTTAATATAGTAGATTCCAGATTGGGAAGTCATGGGTTTGATTTCCATCACAGCCATTTTTTATATATGGAATTTTTCGGCTCTTACCAGCTTCTACCCAGAGTTGAGTTATGGTACGGACTAGATTTGGAAGACTGGATACCACACAGTTGAGTTACATTCACTTGATAGACGCATTCCTTAGAGAGTTGCTCAGATTTCCTGACCACCACTGCAGGTGTCTGTATCTCTTGGGCCTTGTTGATGCTGAGTTTTGGGGTTTCTTTTTAAATAAAAGTTAGTGTAGAGTATAGCCTTATCATGCAGTCTCATACCAGAATGGAACTCTTAAGCATCATCTTCCTCATTGTCATTGTCAGTGATCAGCATAGAAAGTTATACATTCTTCGCCCCTTCATGCCCTGCTGTCAAGGTGATCTTCAGTTTCCATTTTCTCTCTATATGTATGCCCATGATGAGTTCTTGTCGATGGATGTAGTAGTGAGCTCTAGAGAGGGATTCTCACTCACACTGGCTCTGCAACATTTATCGTAATAATCAGTAAGGATGTAGTAAGTGGTGCCTTGCACATGTTGGATCAGAACAATGATTGTGAAACTCTAACAATGAATTTTCTCCCTTTCACTCGTTTCTTTCTTTACTTTCGCATGGGTGCATGCACATGCACACACAAACACTTGCATGCACACACACATACACACACACATACACATAGAAACACACACACATAGTGACACACAAGCCACCTATAAGCTCATAAAAGAAGACATTTCTTTGGAGAAAATTTTATCATACAAGAGCAAGCTAATACATGTGTGTGTGTGTATATATATATATATACGTACATAAATCGAAGATAAAAACAACAGACTCATGAATTATTCCCAATATTTCGGCCTATGACAGGCCTTCCTCAGGGGACTTAAATAACCAGAATGAAGCCAGGTATCCAGTCATCAACAAACAAAAACAATTCTCACTCACCCCCAGCCCCTACCCCACACACCCCATCTTCCCAACCTCCACACGCCCATCACATCACAATAACCATGTGTTGCTAATCCCACACTCACACCTGTCCCCCAACACCTCTAACCTTTCCCTCCTCTTTTTTTCCAACCCCTTCTCCATATATCCCTATCCCAGTCCTGCCATTTATCTTTTTAAAAAAAATCATTCCCTCTTTCAACACATAAGATAAACTGGGACTGTAAAACTGACTCCATACCCATATATATTTTTTTTTTTAAATCAAGAAAATGGGAATGTCATAACCATTTGAAATTCAACTATGAGGGTCAGGTGACTTCTTGAAAACAATGGCAGTGGCTGCACACACACACACACACACACACAGATGCATGCCCATATACACGCACGCGCGCGCGCGCACACACACACACACACACACACACACACACGTCCATGTATTGATGTAGTTATAACTAGAACTGGATTCAATTTTGGTTTGCAACTGGCGGGTGAAAAACATGGGGTTGTAAAAACAAATTTGAAAAAAAAAAAAAAAGCAGTGGGGGGTGGGGGGGGGCTTTCTACTGACGCTTTAAACGTCTTGAGCTAAGTTTACTTCCCTTGCCGCCGTCGCTGTTGCCCACTGGCCCAACTCTACCAAACTTGTCTGTCAGGATTAACAGGCCGCCAGTTTGTATGTGCACTGACGATTCTGCTCCAGTGTACTAACAATAACGAAACACAGACGTCACCGCCCACCCGCTTCTGTCCTCCCTCTTTCCCCCAACCACTCCCACTTTCTCCACACACACACACACACACGCGCGCGCGCGCATCTTGTTTCCAAGGCATATCTCGCAGAAGTTCGTTGTCTCGTGAGATCTAAATCTACCAAGATGGAGCGGACGGACATGGCAGCGAGACGGACAGAGGGGATCCAAGCAGTTTGAAGTTTGGAAGAAACTTGTTCACTTACAGCTGTTCAAGGTATTTGAAACAAATTTTCATATTATTCTTATTTAACGAGAGTGCACGGATTTATGGGCTTATGTTATAATAATCAACTTTCGCATGTTGCTATGGAGCTGAAACAGACGCCGGAGCCTAGTAACGTACTCATCCTCATTGGCGTTGGAAAGGGTTCTCGATCCCGACTCACAAACCAACTTCCCTCACTCCCCCCAACCCTGTCCGTTACTACCACTGCTTTTTCTTTCTTGCTTACTTTCGTTTTTGTACATTTGATTCTGTTGTTATTTCTATTTTTTTTGGTTTGTTTTAAGTTTTACATATTAAAGACAGAAAAGCAATATAGTTACCATTAAATATTTACATCCTTAGTACAACACCCAAACTACAAGAAATTAATCTCCATATTATAACTCCAACACTACAGTGGTCATCCTATGAAAGGTGATAAATCATTTCTTAATCTAATTATTTTCAAGCACACTTTTTTTTTTTAAAAAAAATACCAACACTGTAACAAGTATCTCTTTTAGCATAATTATAACTACAGGAACACTCAATAGTTAGAATATGAGCTTGATAATCACTGGGAAGAATACTGTTTCACCTGAAGCAGTATTATAATCTTCTGCATGAAGCTTTGAAGAGCAGATTTAAAACATTTCCACAGTGACTGTGACTTTGATCGCTGTGCACCATGCCTTAAAACAGCAGATAACTAAAGAAGACAATGGCATTCATCTTCAGAGGCAGGTCAGTTGTGTAGACATTAACAACAACAAAAAAAAAAGAAAAGAAACATGTCCACTTGCCCTGCTCCATCCAATCTGTAATGTATCTCTATTTGTACTTGATTATCATCCAGTTTTGTCATCTGCTGCCCCAAGGAAATCAATCAGTACTTATTATTGTTCCTTACTTCCCTCACTCACATCAGTTCCCCATCAGCCTGCCCCGTATCCTTCTTGTTCACTAATATTGATCATATTCACAGCAGCTATTATCAACCTTAAGAGCAAAAATTCCTACAGACTATCAAAACCATCAATGAGATGAAGGAGGACATTAACTTACAGACTGCTGGAGAATTATCATCCTTTTGATCTGTGCCAGAGCTAGAACTGATTTTTCTAGTCAACCCCTCTATTGTGAGAACAGGGTCACAGGCAATGAAAAACAAGCCAGTCCACCTTTTACATAGGCAGAACTGAGACAAAAACCAGTGTAATTCCACTTTTTCTACTCTCCACATGGCTACTGAGTGAATGAAATACTTGCTCCATGCCCACCACCTATAACTACCTATCAAACCCATTCCTCATATGCCACTTCAAAACAGACATCCCTGACCATGTCAGTCAACTGTCAGTAGACTTGACTGTGCCACAAAAACTGGTAGAACTGCTCACCTCATGTGTAGGAGTGTTAAAAGAGCTTTGATTAGACAGCCGCTGGCTCAGAGCCAACATTTGACCATGAATGACAAGAGGGTTGGGGAACTCAACCCCAACAGGATTTCATAGCACTATAACAGTTTCTTCACATAGTTTCTCAGCAAACTGTCTGTGGGATTGTTCAAGCACTTTCAGTCACTTAGCTGATCCATTTATATCAATCATACATCATCAAGAAATTGTTACATTTGTGTATTGTTGTGTCTGATGATACAAAAATAGCTAGATGTAAGATATCTACTCAGGTCAATGGGTTATACAAGTGAAGGAGAAAGCCTCTTATTTTTCAGGTTTACGTTCTGGCATTGTGAGATTTAGCTGAATCAGGCATGAAAATTTTGCATGTAAAATAGAATGGTAATCATTACTTTTTCTTTCCCCATCAGAGTGCCGGAATATTCACGTCTGCATCCAGTCATCCCCAAGCTGTATGTGCAAGAATGGAAGACAGATATGAAGAACCGGGAACTCATCACACAGGTAAACTTTGCACTAATGAAGTTCATTATCTGATTTCTCTGTTTAAGATTAAAAACACTGGAGCAAATGTGATACAGTGAAACCTTTCATTAAAGACCAGCCCTATCAAGGCTTTCTCGTTTTCAAGGTTGTTATATTTCATTTTAATTTCTCATTCATGAACATCCTTATTTCATTTGTTTCAACCAGGCCCAGCCTCATTTGCATTTCTCTGTATTTCTGTGAAAAATGAAGTCCTTCCTGATGAGACTTCAGAACCATGCAGAGGATACACCTTCACCTAGCTGTTGGAAAGAACAGAAGTATTAGTCAGCTGGTCACATTCATCAATCTGAGAACAGGACATTGCCATCAGGACTCAGAACAGGAAGTACTTCTAGTAGGCCATGATAGAATCTGTGTCAAAACCTGTTTCAAACTCTTTTTTATAACTCTCACAACTACAGAATGTGGATTCTCATGAAGAGTAGTCAGAGCCTATGAACATGTTGTAACAAATTGGACCTGTGTGTCCAGGTCAAAAAGAGTTTATGTGCGCATTGCTCCCTTAGTCACCAGGGCAGAGTAAAAGATGCTTGGAAGGCAGAAAAAGTACACAGACATATACACATACACAGACACAGACAGTCTCTCTCTCTCTCTCTCTCTCTCATACGAAGATACAGATATACAGAATGTTCCAAATGTTATTTATTAAAATCAATCATTCACTTTGAAAATGTTAGGCAGGGGGGGAGCAGACGAGAAGGGTAACAAATGAAGGTAAGGGTGGTGGTGGTGGGGTAATTGTATGTGGTGGTGGCATTGTGTGTGTGTGTGTGTGTGTGTGTGCGTGTGTGTGTGTGTGCGAGGTATTTGAGATATGTGATTATATGTGTAACCACACTATGTGCTTGTCTGCACAGAACTGTGTGTGAAGGTATTGGAAAGAGAGAAAAGGTTTTCATGTATTCATATTTTTTGTCCATTGTTTACGATACCATTCTTTTTCTGGAGATATGTTTGTATTTGTTTTTCCTCCACATAATTTTCCTTTCCTTCATTGATGGCTTGATGGAAAAGAAAGCAGACATACTGCTTCTTTAATGTCCCATCTTAAAATAAGATTTTGACTTTGCTTGATATCATTCACAAGGTACATAGTTTGTTTTAGAACCGAAGATGTGTGTGTGTGTGTGTGTGTGTGTGTGTGTGTGTGTGTGTGTGTGTTTGAGTGCATGTGTGCACACACTCACACATGTGTGTGTGTGTGTGTGTGTTTGAGCATGTGTGTATGCGTGTGCATGTGCATGTGCACGCACACATGTGTGTGTGTTGTGTGTGTGTGTGTGTGTGTGTGTGTGTTTGAGCATGTGTGTGTGTGTGTTTGAGTGCATGTGCACGCATGTGTGTGTGTGTGTGTGTGTGTGAGCATGTGTGTGTGTGTGTGTGTTGTGTAATGCGTTTGTACTTTGTGTGTGTGTGCTCGTGCAGTGTGTGTTCCAGAACGCCAGGCTGGGTGGCATTCCAAACTTCGAGCATGATGAAAACCTGTTCCTGGAGAAGAGAGAGCAGATGTACTACAATGTGGAGGATGCCAACCGTGTCATCAACAAATACAAGATCCCCGACCGGCCAAGCTTCTGCGACCTGACTTTCACAGCGAGTTGTCTCGCTACCAGAGTGAACTGATGTTCAGACGAGACGCAGACACCGTGTAGGGATAAACTGTCTATCCTGTGTATTGTGGAGTGATGGATCTGTCTCTGAAAGTATGGTGTGCCATCTGCTTCAAATCTGGTAGAATATGTGCAGCCTGAGCATGAGTAGAAAGAATTTGATTTTTGTTACTTTTTTTTTTTTTTTTCAAAGGGAAAATAAGGAAAATTTCACTTATTATCAGTCCAGTCCAAGAGAAAGAGCAATATCACTCATTTCTTTTCATTAGATGAATATTTTGGTCTTTGTTTCATTATTTATATATGCATATAATTTATTTGCATAGAAAAGCAGCAGATCAATCAGCACAGATATTGAAACAATCTTCAAATTCATGGATGTGAATTTATATGTCACAGTGAAGATTACCTAAAGCTCTTTGAAGACGAGTCTAATTTCTGATTGAGCTGCACATTGGTGGTGATCCTTTCAAAATGAAAAATATCTTTTTTACATGAACAGGTGTACAGGGCAGCAGTTTTCTGATTGATAGGTCGGTATTGTATTTTAAAGCAGTAAATGAATCTTGTTTTCATGGTTTTTTTTAGACTGCATCTGACAACAATGCGTATAAGAGCTCTTTATAAGATGTAAAATTTTTCATCACAAATTAAAGATAAATAGCAACCCAAACATTGCAGTGCACACTTTTCTTCTGTTTTAAGAAAGATTTTCCTTAAAGGAATGGAAATGCAAATAAACATGGTTACCTTTACATATCAGTGCTTTTCACGTTTCCAGACAGATTGTTACTAGAGTGAAAGTGTTTAAAATACCACTGTACGAGAGTTAAATCAGACTGAAGGCTGTTTTGTGTATCCAAGAAGACTAGAAAATGAAAGTAAATATACTTTCATTTCAAAACAGACAAATATATGCTGTCTGTTTGCCAGGCAAGATAAGAAGGCATTCGCACATTAATATTTACCTTGTACATTCTGTAGATACGTTGAGGTTTAAATACATTTTTCTAGGAAACCACAGTATAGTGTTTACATTTTCTTATGTACATTCTGTAGATATGATGAACTTCAGACACATGTTTAAAGGAAAAACCACAGTGCAGCAAGATCACTGCTGTGAAACTGATAATTGTACAAATCTCATAGATGAATTTGGTGAGACTGTTAATCCCTCTTGAGGAACATGTAAAAATTATTGATGATTATATAAAAAAAAAAAATGCATGCATTTATTCATTTTGATTATTTTTCTCTTCCCTTTTCCTTCCCTGCTAGATATACTAGTCCAATATTTGTTAGCATTGGTATGTCTACAATTTTCAACTGAAAGCAGCCTTGCATAACCTTTATCTCATTTTTCATCACACATTTTTCTTGAGTCAATACATGACTTTGCTTTTTGATTAGTAACATGATCTACAGAGATTCACAAGAATAAAATGTCTATCTGATTGTGTAGCCTTTCTTTTCGCTTGCATGATTGATTTGTACACATAATGTTCAAGATAACAAACTATTAAAAAGCAAATATTATGAAACCGTGTTCCCAACAGTAAAAACTGTTAATAATAAAAAAAAAAAGAAATGGGATCAAGATAATCAAGTTGTATGCACAGTGAGCAATATATATGTTTACATTTCAGTCGTATCTGAATCCCGTTCCATTAATGGATGTAACTCTGTAAGAGACAATGTTCAGAAATCTGCAAGGTGATAATCGTGTTCAGCTAGAGTGACCTCAATGTTTTTCATGGGACAGATGCCATAAGCTGTCATGCCTAAAGCTGTTTCGCCCCATCAGACCTCTTAACAGTTCAATCAGAGAGAGAAAATGCCAAAACATAGGTGTGAAATGGTGTGCCTGTAATGCATACAGTTAATATCCCAATTGTTATTCTAGCTCTCAAACAAATGTTTGACTTTCTGGATCTATTTATTTGACCTATGCACTGATGAGAAGTAACGCAATTTGCAATGGAAGGACAAGCGTTATCTTGCCCTGATTTTTTCCCCCACAAAAAAGCCTTTTGCTGATACTTTTTTCTTTTTTTTCCCCCCCCTCACAAAGCTGCCGAAATGAAACTGAACTGAAATGAAGTGACAACATCAGGGGCAGGATGTAAACTCTAAAAAATACTTAAATTTTTATTTAATCTACAATTCCATTGTTGATGCCAGTCTGTCTCAGGAAGAAAGAAGAGAGAGAGAGAGAGAGAATGCAAGTTTGTAGTGAGACTAAAGAAAGTGATGGGACATGAAGGGGGAGAGAGAGAGAGAGATTGGGGGGGGGGGGGGGGGGGGGGGGGGGGAGAAAGGGAGAGAGAGAGAGAGAGTAACAAAATGCAAATTTTTCATGACACTAAAGAAAGTAATGGGACAAAAACTTGTTGCGACTTTTTGGCAAAAGAGTTGCTTCCTAAGCTGCTGTACATTGCTGTTATGCATTCATGAGTCCATCTTACATGCAGTAGTCCATCACACCAATCAGCTGCTGCTTGTGTGTTCAAATACACAAAGACTTTACCTCTCTTGCAAACACACACACACAGAGTATTAAAAATGAATGTACAGTGTTATTTTATTACCAGATGATTAATCAAAAGTAAGGCTTATCTCTCTCTTCTCCACCTACAAATTGTGAACACTGCTTATTCCATGCATCACTAAGAAAGTGGTAAATAGAAAAAGTGTGACCTTTTGACAGTCTGGAAAAAAAAAAAAAAAAAAAACAGATCCTTTATAATCTGAAATGTTCTTTTCGTAAAAAAAAATCTGTGATGATGGCAGAAATGCTCTGGGAAATTAAATCATGTGGGGGAAAACAAAAACCACTAGGAGCTGATAATTTCATTTTCATCAACAGCAGAATATTACAGATCCTTAATAATGTGAGCTGTTCATGTTGTAAAAATTCTGTGATGATCAAATGACAGAAATGCATTGAAAATAAAACTATATGAAAAAAAGAGAAAAAAAAAACTATGTGCTGATAACATCGTTTTCATCATCAGCAGTTATGAGACAATTAAACATGTTCTTTCAAGTCAGATATACTTTAGAGATGACACAACTTTGTATACTGATAAGGCACATTGAAATTGCAAGATTTTGATTCTAAAACTTGAACAATAACAAAAATAAGAAAAAAAAACTCGCATAATTACATTCATTGTAAAAACAACATGAACGAATTGAAAAACAAATGTTGCACAAACCATAACCTGAAACCAGGTCTTTGACATGAGACATATACTTTGTCATCAGCAGCATACATCAGTTTGACAGAACTTTCCAAAAATTCACTTATTAAGTAATTAACACAAATATGTCCCAAACAGGCCACTGACTGAATTCAAAGCCTGTGCATATGATCAATAACTGCAGCTGTGTTCTCTTCAGACAAATGCTTACTTCCCAAGCATGCCCAGTCTTTTTCTCTGGAAATTCTGTGTAGCAGATCTTTTTTTTTTTGTTTGTTTTTTTTTTGTTTTTTGTTATTAAGAAATTCTGTGTGGCAGATACACAAGAGGAAAAGTGATGTTAATTACCTACCAGATTTCCCCTGAGGAGCATGAGGACTTGTCTTGACAGAGACTGCAGAATACACACACACACACACACACACACACACACACACACACACACATATATATATATATATATCGAGGTTGTTCTGTACAATTCTTCGCCTTGACAATGCTTGGGTTATTTAACAGCAGAGCTGACCACTCAGACTGTTCCATATCTTTTGATCTCCTTGCATCCTTGAACGGATCCTCAAGCATAGGCTCAAATAGTCCCCAACATTTCATACTGTTTGTATAATGTTTTTAATTTTTCAGCAACTTTTTTTTTCTCTCCACTCTTTAATTTTGTTTCATTTACTACCCTTTGCTGGCTGCTGGGGGGGGGGGGGGGGGGGGGGGGGGGGGGGGGTATTGTATTCTTTTTTGAACCCTTGGTGGTGAGAACACCACAGAATTATGGACTGTGGTGTGTCTCATTTGACGCCAAGAGCACAGACACAGTCAGCCGTGTTTCCCTGATGAGTCTGATCCACAAGATGAAAGGCCTAGGAGCAGGCAATACACATAGATCTGCTTTTGAGAGGAATTACAATGGTTCCCTCATGCAGCTGGTGAAGGGTTTTCATATTCATAATATATCTTTTTATCTTTATGTTCCCATTTTCTTCATCTTTCAACCCCCCCCCCTTCCCCCCTCAAAGTTCAAGTCTTTGAAAGTCATTACTGTAATGACAGAAGAATTGTTACTGCCTGACACTTGTTTGTTAGCCTGCACTTAATTTTTCCCCACTACTTAATTGTATATATATATATATATATATATATATATATACACACACACACACACACATAACGGTATATATGTATACCCAAACACATGTGCACACACTCGTGCGCATGCACACACACAGAGAAATGTACACTACCATTTTTGACCTGGCTTTGCCCAGTCTGTAGCCGTCATCAATGCCCTACCCCAAACCCCTCTCCCTGTAACTACATGAGTTTCCATCACTATCCTCCAAATGACTCGGGCAATGAATATACCCTAACTGCATGCCCCTCTTCCTCCCTTTCCCCTCCCCCTGCCCCTTTTTGCCTCCTCCTCTCCACTCTCTCTCTCGGTTGTGTAAATGTGCACTGATCACAGAATGTTTTTTTTAAACAGTTTAAGTCTGTGTTTTTGTGTGTGCCAGAAAAATGTAAAATATAGTCCCAATCTAAGTTGGGTACCAAAGCTCATATGTTGCCACAAAAATCACCATGTGTAAACATTGACAAAATCATTGGCTTAATGTATGAGACATATGTCTGGTGGCTGACATATGGCAGCTATCATTTTCATCAGGTAAACCTACCTTTGAAACATGTCTTAAACAGTGCAAAATGGATGGACAGGTGAAAGTGTACAATAATACAAATCTGCTTGAATATTTACTCTGGAAAAAAGAAAATGACATCTGAATAAATATTACACATGACTGGACAGTCTCATCTGACTACACACATGCATGCTTTATCATAATGTGATCAGATCTGTAATTCTGATTTGCACTTGCATTTTTCAGTGAATATTGACAAAACAACAAGACCAGTGACATAGATGGGATTTGTAGGATCTCTAAATTCAAAATATTGGTGATTTACTTCAAGACAGCACACACACACACACACACACACACACACACACACACACACACAAAAAAACTCATAACATGCATGGAATTTACAATTTTGTAAAGGCATCCCCTCAATTTTTAATATCAAGAAACTAAAAGAGAATTTACAAACAAACATTAAATACAATTTCTATCAAGACATACAAGGGAGACAATGCCCATTTGTCTCACATGGGATCAAAACACACAACTGAAGGATGAAAGACACAGGGTGGGTGTGGATAAATCTTCATTTTTAAGCTTTTGTTTTAAATCTTTAAATCATTATAGCCTGGTCAACCACACTGGGCCTGTGACGGGCTGTCAAACTGACACAGGAATGAAAGATCACGTCCTGAACACATTAGATCCTGAGATGTTTTACCTCCTGAAAAAGAAACAATGTTCAACGAGGTTTCTAATCTACTGACATAATTCAAACAATAAGAGGAGGCCTTGCTGGGAATGCAAGACATTTCTCAGTTAATATAATCCCGATCAGAAAAAAAAAAGTAAAAAAAAAAAGAAAAAAAAAAAAAAAAAAAAACGAAAACTTATAAATGCCACATAAAAAAGACTATGAAAAAAAAAAAAGACACTGCAAAATGAACAACCAGTGTCCACTCTGGATGGTGCATGCAATTTACGCCCTTTTCATTACCTAGTTGCCTGATAATACAAGAAAGCTGGAATGTAATGAATTGTGACGGGAAATAACTGTAAAAATGTGTTTCCATAATAAGACAGGAGAGTGCAGAAAATCAGTTGACAACAGTAAAGGGAGACCAAAATAACCAAGAGCTAAAACCAGAGCGAGTGGCAGAAAAGTGGAGGTACTAGTACATTTATAATTCCAGATGGGGGTGGGGGGGGGGGATTATTTGTGTGGATAGAGACCAGGAGAGGAGTATGTGATTAGAATATCAACACCAACACCCCATGACAAGCACAAAATATGATAGGCAGTCAGCATTAGTAGTGGCAGATGTCTTAGCAACTTGCTCGCCTGAGTATCTGTCAACCAGTGCCTATGGCACTATCACGTAACCACTCCCCTTCACTCTCCTTTCTCTCCACCTCCCAATCTCACTTCATTCTACTTGCTTGCTGCTAATCTCCCTCCCCCCCTCCCCTATCCCCCTTCAACTCAGCCTTTCGTCCAAATAGCAGCAGACTGAAATGTCCTGACATTGATCAATCTGCTCTTTTTCCCCCAAGTATGTGTAGGCCACCTGTACATCTCTCCAGATAAAAAAAAATATCATGCTAGAGATTTATGCCTATCAAAAGCTTTGTACCGAATAGATTGTCTACCTGTTTAAATGTTTGCAACATCAGCTTGATGTAATATTTTGATGATAATATATCAAGAGGTCCTGTTTTGTTTGTGTGTGCGCCTCTCAGGGCATACTTACCGTCACATATGTCAGTGACTGATACCAATCTTGGTTCTTAAGTTACTTCTTGTTTGATTTATAGCCCAGTGAGGTATTTACTTTAGTATGATATTAGCAGTCTTTCTGTGATTATAGGTATACCCCAATACCTGCACATACACACATGCATGCAAGCATGTAAACACGCTCTTGCTCCCTCTCTCTCTAACATCACAAAATTTATGAAATGATGTAAAATGAAAGTATTTCTACAGCTACTATTTTGACATGGCATACATAATGCTTTACCAAGTACACACGGTCTTAGTTCTATATCTCTAGAAACATAATTCTTTATATTGCCACCTCTGCTTTGCCAGAATGGCATTTAACGGTCTGATCTTCTTCTTGTTCCTTGTTCGCCATCCCATTAGATGAGCAGCCAGGTGTCCTCAATGAAGGTTGCCGTCCGTCGCAGCTCCTCCAGGATGCCGCACAGCTTGGCTTCCACTGCTGTCGGTGTTGGCCAGTACTTCCTTCGTCTGATCTTAACGAATGTAACACTGTTTGTTACAGTCTTTGCACCTAAAATGATTTAACTTGTCTTTTATTGGTGTATAAAGCAACCATCTTAAGTCAATATAATTTTCAAGAAAATGACAATTTTGTTAACATTCATTTCATTGTTGAAAAATGTTAATCCCAGATTTATGGCCTTTAAAATCTGATCTTCACATATCGAAAGGTTGGAAAGGCCTTAACACTATTATCCATTCTGTCAAGTTTGTGCTGATGCTTGAACTTGCCGAGAAAGTGCAAACATTCATGTTTAACAAGGACATACACATGCATACAAACAACTGAAATGGCACTATTAAACAGACTCATTTGCTACACATGTCAGTTCATAAAAAGGGGTGAATCTAACAAAGCAAACAAAAAAATAAACATCTATATCTATCAAAAACCATAAATGCTACATTGCCAAAATCTTGTTGCTCTGTGAATGAAAAAAAGTTGAATAAATGCAATAGACCAGCATAAAAATGCAACCAAAATGAACCTCAAACTGATATCAAAATCTATATCTTAAGTGACATCTTGTAAAATACGTATATTCAAATAAATCCAAATTCAGCATTAAAAGGATTTTACAAAATGCAATAAACCCAATAACTGATTCTTCACACAAAAATTCAAGCAAGTTACCAAACAAAACTGATTACAACAAAAAAAAAAAATCAGACTAGCTAACTGCAACCAATACACACCTTTAATCAACACATTACTCAACAGGTAAAGTGTTGGAAAACCATACTGGAAAGTACATGAATGATGAATGTTACTTTCAATTCAAATCAGCTTCTTCATTGGAAAAAAAAATGTGGAAAAGCTGCTACCTTACATACACACATCTTGCTGAACACTGACAAACTGGCCTAATTTCTGACCATACACTATAAAATGACAATCTCTTCAACATGTAACTGGCATGCAAAAGTACAGCATAACATTTGAAACAGCCAACACTAGAATAAAGCGGTAGATCTAACAATGCTGATTTTAGGTTGTAGAACATACTTTGTCAAAAAGATAAGTTCATAACCATTTCTTTCAGTTGGCTGTTTATTCCTAATATTGATTAGCGTGTTCAAAACATCATGCCACCTCTTTCCACAGCACAGTTGAGTTCCTCATGTATTTAAGAAGAAAATTCCAGAAATCCTGTAAAATTCAGTCTAACACAGGAATGAATCTAAACTGACAGGTAAATCTTGTGCAGACGGCTGCAAACAGATTAAGTTTCCTGAGCATGGTTGTGGGTCCAGATCTGGGGCATGCTGTAGATGTGTAAAGTTCCATGAGACATCAATTTGCTAGATGATGCATACACAAATGAGTAAATCAGTCAGTTTGTTTTGAGTGCCAGTCGTCCTGAAAGAGCAAAAACCTTCAAGAATCTGAACTTTTCATGTGTTTTGATTGGTTGTGCTGTACCATGGTTCTCAAACTTTATTGCACATTCCACAATAATCTGTGTATTTCGACAGGCTAAATTATGGATGATCCTCAAACTTTCTGCAATATTTCCTTTCAGTTGATTGCCTGTGCTATGCCATGGTTCTTGGACTTAAGATTTCATAGACTAGAAATAAACCGGGTTTCGATTGTCTGAGGGAGAGGACATCTCCTTTAGGGACTGTTGCATGAGGACAGATCTGCAAACCTGTTGCTGGAATTAAAAGTCTTTAAATTTGTTACCCAAATCCAGATTTCCTCTGCGACAATCGGGCTGCAAGGAGAGACTAGAACCAGCTATCGACAACTGGGGCAATAACAGGCTAACCATGAGATTTCGTGGTTCTCCCTTATTTCTCTTTGTGTTTATATGTGTGTGTTGAAAATTGTACTCTGAAAGAAATTATTGTTTCTCCCTTATTTCTCTTTGGGTTTATATATGTGCTGAAAACTGTAATCTGAAAGAAAGGATTGTTTCTCCCATCTTTCTCTCTGCATTTATATATGTGTGTTGAAAACTGTAATCTGAAAGAAATGAATGATCGTTTCTCCCTTATTTCTCTTTGCGTCTATGTATGTGTGTTGAAAACTGTAATCTGAAAGAATGATGATTGTTTCTCCCTTATTTTTCTTAGTGTTTATATATGTGCATTGAAAAGAGTAATCTAAAAGAAATGATCGTTTCTCCCTTATTTCTCTTTGCGTTTATATATGTCCATTGAAAAGTGTAATCTAAAAGAAATGATCATTTCTCCCTTATTTTTCTCTGTGTTTATATATGTGCACTGAAAACTGTAATCCAAAAGAAAAAATTATTGTTTCTCCCTTATTTCTTTTTATGTATTCATATATGCGTGTTGAAAACTAATCTAAAAGAAATTTTTCACATAAAACAATAAAGTTTTGTTTTATTGTAACGTTTTTATCTTCTTTCAGTAATAACAGCAACAATGAGGTCCGATATAATGCCCTCTGGTACCTAAATGAGTGTTTGTGCAATGGTGCAAAATAAAATGCATAAAGTTTCATCATAATTAAACGCATAGGTACACTACAAACACTGTGACAGTTACTTCGCTTTGAGTATAACTTCTTCTGGGCCGATTCTTTCAAACTTATGACTGCCAAACTTAATGACAATATATATATATAAAAATCATGTAAAAAAAAAAAAAGTGAATTAATGAATTAGCCGATTTGTCATCTGTTTAGTCGGCCAATTCTAATCATGACCTCCAATCTTTATGTTACCTTCATCAAGGGGAGACCTTTCTTTTCCACTCTTTGACAAAAGTACTACGGTGCTTAAGTTATTAGTCTGACCTTTGATAAAAAAAAAAAAAAAAAAAGCACACCCTGAATGATCTGTTAATAAAATGCTCACTTTACATACCAACATACAAAAATAAAACTGACAAAACTGGAAAATCAAAAAAAATTAGAATGAAAAAAAAAAAAACAAAGCAAAAGAAAACACCATCAACAAGTTATGAGAGAACTGAAGGCACTATTGCACTTAACCAATTATCACTATTACAAAAGAAAAAAAAAAAAAAGAAAAGAAAAAAGAAAACTGAAACAGAATCAATCCAGTTCTAGTTCAATGGATCAGATGATCTCACTGGACTAGACAATCAATCTAGTTCTAGTTCAATGGATCAGCTGATCTCACTGGACTAGACAATCAATCTAGTTCTAGTTCAATGGATCAGCTGATCTCACTGGACTAGACAATCAATAGTTCTAGTTCAATGGCTCTAGTTCAATGGACTAGACAATCAGTTGATCTCAGCTGATCTCACTGGACTAGACAATCAATCTAGTTCAATGGCTCAGCTGATCTCACTGGACTTGACAATCAATCTAGTTCAATGGCTCAGCTGATCTCACTGGACTTGTTTATGGCTGTCCATCTGGTGGGTGAAAAAAGTGCCCTAATTAAGAAAGACACCACAAACACCAAATTTACACATGTATGTACAGACAGCTAATCAATAACATGGCCAATAAACTGATGACACTCTTAATGCTGAGACAATCATTAAGAAAAAAAAAAAACACACACACAAAAAAACAGCATTGTAACTCGACTAACCATAATAATGCCAATTCAACTTGCGCAAACACACTTGATCAGAAAAAAAAAACCCCAACCAAATACACAAAAGACACATGACATGTCAAATTGCAGAAAAATAGCTCTGAAGTATTACATGTCAAACTGCTGAAAGAAGAGCTCAAAAGTAGCTGTTCATTATCTTTTTATATATAAAAAAAAAAAATTCACATAATAGTAGTCACAAAGCAGAGAGACCATTTACAGATCTAATCGGTCAACATGAAATCTTCTTGATTCTTTTCTCCAGCAGATCCAAATTCAGAATATATCAGTGACTCAGTGGATAGTGTCGCTTGGTGGCAACAGGAAGGCTGTGGGTTTGAGTCCCATCTGAAACATACATTTGTTGGATATTTCCGCCCCAGCCAACTCCTACCCACAGTTGTTAAGTGTGTTGTGGGACTGATAGGAAGATCGAAACCATGCAGTCAAGCTTCAGCCCAATGAGTGTCCGTCTCTCAGGCCTGGTTGATGGCAGGGTTTTATTGCAGGAAGCAGAGAGAGGACAGCTCTGTCACATAGTCTTAGACCAGAATGGAACTCTGAAGCAGTATGTTTATCCTCAATGATCATTTTTTGAAAAAAAAAAAAAAAAAAAAAAAAAAAGAAAATGAAATCAAATTCTGCAGCTTTCATGCACTGCTCAGTTTCAGTACCTTTTCCACATTCTTGGCTATGTTGTTCTTGCGTCCAAATCTTAACTGTTGTTGGACGGAGTACTACTGACAAGGCAAAGAAGCCCAGTCAGCAACAACAACAATAAAAGTTCGGGCTGTATCATTCAATAACTCTCTCTCTCTCTCTCTCTCATGCACTCTTGCACACAAGCACGCACACACTTACATATCTAAATTCCAAAACAACCATGAGCATACATGACATTATGCTTCCATAACAGATCTTGGAATGAAGATCTGGAGAAAAAAGATTGCTTTGCTTTGTGGACTGGCTGATATATTAGATGTTAAAAAAAAAGGAGGGGGTAGGGGTGGGGGAGGGGAACAAGAAATTGAAACTGCTTGTAAATTAAAAAAACTTTGCACACTTAGAAACTGAAAACTGTACAGAAGTTTTCAACAGAAAATTAACGTCTGAGGGTGGGGGGGGGGGGGGGGGGGGTGGGGGGGGGGGGGGGGGGGTGGCGAGAGGGGGATAGGGTGGGGTGGGGGTGGGGCGACAAAAATCAAAACTACTCATAAATTAAAAGACTTTGAGCACTTAGAAACTGAAAACTGTCTGTACAGCAGTTCCCAAAAGAAGATTAACATCTTCAGATTAAAAACAAATGCATTTCATTTTGCAAAGTAAACAAAAAGAATTCAGGCAATCATTGCATGTAAAATTCAAGCAATGCAAAAGACATTTTCGAGACATTTTATAAGATACCTAAAAGTGACTAAGAACAGTACTGACTTAAAAAAATATATTCATCACAATAACTTATGGAAATCATTGCTCCATTAGGCATGGAATAAAACTTGTGCTTCAGAATTCACTTTCACATGACTGTGCGATGTAAAGTATATTCCTCCAAAAGTAGCAAATAAATACACATATGCATAAAAATAGAAAGAAAGAAAGAAAAAAAAAGGAAAAAAAATCCATTTGTGACAATATCATTTTGTCTCAAGAATATAATGATGATGAAGGAAGAGAGCAAAGACAGACAGACAGAAAGAATGACAGAGAGAAGGAAGAAAAAAAAAAAAGCTGCAAAATGTGTTGAAAGGAGCAGCAGCAGTACAGTCCCATGTTTGTGGGAGGCATACTCGTGGGAACAAACTTAAGGTGGAAGGAATACTGTGAGACATTCTGAAATGAAATATGCACATAAAACAACCACACACACACACACTTCTTTTCCTTCATCCATATTTCCAACTAGATAAGAACATCGTTTACCAAGTTTTAAACCAGTTGCTCTTTATCAAAAATAAAATCACAACACACACACACACACACACACACACACACACACACAGAACAGAAGGGAACAGAGAGGGGGACTGAGAGGATCAAAAAGTTCAGATCTACATGAAAACCATTTTTGTCACCGTCACAAACTTCAGTACCTTTATCAGCACAATGCTCCTCCCCCCCCTCTCCAAGCCCACCCTCTCACATAAACCTCCAAAAGATAGCTATCAAGTGCATAATCATAGTCATCACACATAAAAATGTCAGAATCGATGTCAAAATACAAACCAATCACCTGCTGCACAACCACCCTTCCACACACATCCATGTCTATGGCTAATTCATTCAAAGGTCGTTGGTGCGGGTATCTTCATGAAGACTGACAGGGTGTGGTGACCTTACCACAGATTAACAGCAGAGTCGTCAGCATGGATGTGGCCAATCAAGGAGATGAACATCAGGACGTTTAATGCAGTCTCTTTCATTCGCATTCCCGGCCATGCTAGACCCCCGGTCCGGTTAGTAAGGCAAAATTCCACAGTCTGCCGCAGAGGCACCCCCCACAGCTTCTCCTGGACCTCAACCAGACTGCCCTACGTCTGGCGTCTCAAGGCTTCAAAGATGGGACAGGACTGTTTAAGGGGTGTGACTCTGCACCTTGAAAAAGAAATCCCTGTGATCATCACTAGGCAGCGTCCTATGTATATTGCATCAAAAACACCACTGAGGTGGTGGTGGCAGTGCAGGCTCTTCTCTCTCTCTCACCAGAGCCATCACGATGATGATCTGACACCGACAGCTCCACGTTGGACTTGTGGTACTGGGACAGCAGCAAGGTCAGCCTGGGTATGGCTGCTCATGGAGGAACTGGAGTGAGTGATACCAAAGTAATTCTGCATGACAGAGAACAGATGATGGGCCAGAAAGAGAAAGGGTGGGGTTAGGGGAGAGGGAAAAAGCAAGAGAGGCAGACAGACATAGAAACAGACAGACGAAGACAGACAGAGGCACACAGACAGAGAGAGAGAGAGAGAGAAAGAAAGAGCGAGAGAGAGAGACAGATAGACAGACTTACAGACAGAGGGAGAGATAGAGAGCGAGAGAAGAGACAGAGGGGGGGGGGGGGAGGGAGAGAGAGACAGACAGACAGATAATCAGATTGATTGAGAGAGAGAGAGAGAGAGAGAGAGAGAGAGAGAGAGAGAGAGAGAGAGAGAGACAGAGACAGAGACAAAGACAGAGAATGAGTGCAAGAGAGAGAAACAAAGTTAGGAAATTAGCTTCTCATCATCTTCAGTCAGCTGCTGCTCATTGGTGGGTGTCGCCGTCCTGAATTATTGCAGCTCTGCACATGGAAAAAAAGAAGAAAAGCATTACAAAAATAATGTGCATCGTCTCATTTCAGTAAACGTGGTTACACAACCATGAACAAACAACATGCAAGCATATCTTTTGTTCATTTGTTTGCACATGATCTTATTTCATTTTCAGTGAGTACATAATAATTATTTTCAGTGAGTATTCTCACACGTAAATGAACAAACGACATGCATGCATATCTTAATTCAGTATTTATGCACATGCTTAAGTGAACATATGTGAAGGTATAGACACAGACGCAAACAATCACACGCAGAACAAGCAAGCCCTTTGAGGTATGTGTGAGTTTTTCTCCCCTACTGATCTTTAAAAATGGAATGTGGATGCCTGAAAGCCAGAGTAAACAGTGATTTTGCTGGAATTTTGTTTGAAAGCCAATACTGCTGAAAACATCACAAAGGCTTTAAGTACCCGGTCTCCTGTCTGAATAAATAGTGGTCTGGGTGTTAGTATTTTTGACGAGATGCTTAACCTGTTGACTAGTGTTCTACCCTGTAGCGCCATTAGCAGGTTACCCATTCTTACATGAGCATGAAGACGTTGAGCAGAAGCAGCCGCCCAGCAAAAGGTAGGGAAGACCCATGAAGACATTGATTCCCACGCCATAGATAATGGACATCACCACACCGCTCACTGCCGACACTATCATCTGCAGGACTCCGATGCCTGCGAACAACGCCCTGCAACATACGTCACACAGACATGTCAGTTAATAAACAATCATTCTCCCTGACACTGGCAAGTTTCTTGACCTCAAAAGACCCAGAAAGCAAACTGAATTTGTGCATATGTCAATAAGAATTCAGTTCTGGATACTAGTGTTGATTAGAGTTTGTTTATTAGTAATGACAATAAAGTCTTATTCAATGAAACTCCCGTGACAAGGACGTATTTCTGAATATGCCAGTAGGCACACAAATGCCTATCTGTTCCGTTTTATTGAAGCCTCAAACAAAGAGATTCTTAAATCAGTCATGGAGAAGTTCTGAAGAAATGGGGTTTAGGAAACACAAAATGATTGTCAGATGCAGAATTCCAAGGCTCTAAACATTTCACATTCAATACCTTTTTTTTTCTTAAAAAAAAAAAACAATGAGAAAGAGGAAAAGGGAGGCGCACAAAAGGTTTCAACTATCCGCAAAGACATCAAACTATATGTAGTTGTACTACTGCTTGTTTAATGCTTGTATTACAGTTTTCACGCAAACCAGCTGTATGGGACTTAATGCCACACAAATATTACCAAAAGAGTAGATGATACGATTCAATACAGTTCATACTACTATCCATTACAGTACACTGTACAGTGCTGATTAGTGCAGTATGGTCGACAAGAACACAAAACAGTGTGGGGAGAGAGCAGTACACTACAGCAGTACTTAAAGAGCAATACACTAAGTATGCAAAAAGAAAAAAAAAAACTAATTGTCAAAAGAGTACAGCTGCTTAAGTACAAAACCATACAATGTTACACAATAAAATGTATCCCTACCACATGTATAATATACAGTTTTTATCATTATAAACAACAAAAAGCCTTTTCAGGTCTGTCAAAGTCATACAGAAAAATCACATTCTGAACAGTTTTGTACTACACTATTATACAGCATTGAGCAGTACATTGTTATACAACACAGCCTTTTAATGCATTTTAAAGACAGGCATACCATGACTCAAATTTAATGTAATTTTTTTCATTTATGCATTTCTAGGTAAAATCCTAGTAACGGTACTGTTTGCCCATATGTGTGTGTGTGTGTGTGTGTGTGTGTGTGTATATATGTGCGTGTGCGTGTGTGTGTGTGTGTGTGCGCGCATATGTGAGTGTATGTATGTTGATGTGTGCGTGTATGAGTGTACATATATGTTATATGGCTATACAAGTGTACTCCCTCTCTTACACGCACACACATTTTTATATATATATATATATATATATATATATATATATATATGTCTTAGAATTTTTAGATTGAAAAAATAGGGGGAGATAAGCATTCGTATCTGCAGTGGTTGAGATATTTCTATCTAACCCAACAGCGTGTGCTTGAGTGGGTGAACGGGAATAACAAATACTTCTCAAAATGAGCCTTCAGCAAGCTTATAGTCTCCAAAGGGGAGACCATCTCCAAAGGGGAGAAAACTCACTAACATATCATCTGACCAGAAGTTGTATGTTAGTGAGTTTCTCTTCTTTGGAAATGGGCTTATCAATGCTTATCTTTCCCCTATTTTCATCCATCTAATACATAAGAGCAAAATTTGTTTGTGAATCAATATTTCTTGTAGTCATTATAACACCATGCTGCTCTGAATATTGTTGGAATAGTGCTAAATTACTAACCTTGAGAACTTATTAGTTTATTTTATATATATATATATATATATATATATATATATCCACACATACATATTTCATCAAAACATTTTAAACAACCATTTGTCCTTCCAGCACCCACCCTCACCTCTTCCATATTTCAAAATCCTTTCAACTCTATAACATAAGCCCTTTCATATCTTCCAATGAGTTTATGTGTGCTTATTTGGGTTGTACATTTCTTCTTCTACTCTGTTTCACATAGTAACTCTTAGATCAGAGACCTTCATACAATACAGGAGCAGAACATACATAAGCCACTTAATTAACATTGATCTGTGTGAATCATCAATTAATCATTCAGTTTATAAATAAGGGCATACAGATCAACTGCTTGATCAAAATGAATTTGAAAAAAAGAATGGATTTGCTGCCAGCCAAACTTTCAATGCTAAACACACATACCTTGCTCGTTGCGGGACACAGACTTTGACAACATGGTGCGGCACATTGGTCCCACCAGGTCCATCAACAGGCTTGTTCCAGCGGCTGTTGGTTCCAGTGCAGAAGTGTCAAGTACAAGCAATGTCCAAATCATACATTAATAGTGAGAGATGCACAGAGAGAGATACAGCCAGACAGAGAAGTCAGCAACAGACAAAGCAACAGACAGACAAAGAGAGACAGACTGAGGACTCAACAGTGGTCAAGGTCATTTAATAAAATCTGAGCTTTGATACTAACACCATGTTGCCATGAATTTGCCTTTTTCACATTAACTGAAAATCTGTTTGAAACTTCTATGCTCGCTTAACTATTAATCATACTTGTGATTACACAGTTTGCGTAACAGTGGTGTGTTGTCAGTAAAAATTCATGGTGAAAAAAAGTAAAGTATAGTATCTGAATAAAATTAGAATAAAAAAAAAAATCAAGCTATAGGGTCAGTGCTGAAAAAAAAAGACCACCCTCAAATATTTAAAACATTTTCAATATAAAACCTGAATCTAAAGAAATTGTGATGACAGGCAGTCTAAAAGTCCTTACATAAAAAAATTATACATCACACAGACACAAGCAAGCAAGGGACTGTATTCTTCCTATCAACACATACTGTTGGAAAGTTGCAGCCCTTTGCATGCCTAGCTACAGCAAAGTCAATTTGTCTTCAAATAATTTGAAACCAGAGTGAATTCTGGGATGCACTTCAAGTCAGTTACTTCACGCAGTCTTTTTAAAGGATCACAAAGGCTGCCTGTGCAATCCCAATTGTGTGGCATGACAAGTACAGGCATGGGCACATTACATAATTCTTTTTCTTTTTTTTTTGTTTTGTTTTGTTTTCGTCGAATATCGAGAATGCTTGTGAGAAAAAAAAGTAACCAGCACATGAAAAAAAAAACAAAAACACAACAACGAACAGTGAGAAGGTGAAAGCATCTTAAAAACAAAGGAGGACCATACTGACAGTTGTTAAAAACTCAACCACTGAGAAAAAATGGAGGCCATCTAGGTGACTTAATTCATGCTATTCAAATAATCACAAATAAGATTTTAAATCAAACTACTGAACTGGATTCACATTTCATAAAACAATCATCTCATACTGACTGAAAAAACCGCATTTCATTTCTAACTATATTACACTGAAATTGATTTTTTTTTTTTTTTAAGTTGCATATTTTGTGCCAATCTACAAATAGAAGGTAAAACTAAATGTAACTTATTTCGCAATACACCACGTCCTGGGAAAAAAATTCATGTATGCCTATTGCAAAAAGAAAAGAGAAAAAAAAAGTCCAAGTAAGGACCCAGTCCTAAATTTAGAAGCCAGGACACACCTCCTTGGAGCAGTCTGAGAACCAGACAGTGTGCATAAAAAACAGCATTGACCTTTTCATGTTTTTGTCCCTTTAACAAACATCCTTATACTTTTTGTCTGCTCATGCATACATATACATGCCTTCAATATGACAGAACACTCACCGATGAAAATCATCACATCGCTCTTGCCAAGCCCTTCAACAGGTAGCCTGAAGCTCCTGACAAACAACCCAGTAAGGCAAAGACGGGTTCTCTGAGATGCAACGTTTCCCCAGCAGGATCATAACAACGACTGTGAGCCACTTCAGCAAGGTGATCACCCCAGCGAACACACTGATCTGCACCCTTGGCCAGCAGAAGGGCCTATGCAGCAGGAAGAGGGTGCCAAAATTGGACTCTCCAATGGAGGACCACATCATGATCAGAAAACATGCCAGGTAGACTATAAGTCGGAAGCGGCGTTTGTCTGTGTATCCTTGACATAGAACTCAAACGACCTCAAAAGAACCCTGCATGAAAAGGAATGGTGGTGGCGTTCAAGGAGAGTTTCAGGGAGAAAAACAGCACAAAAATGAATGCCAAAACTACTACCTCCCCCATGGAAACTGCCATTGGCCATACATAGCCAGTTTCTTTCACCCATATTCCTGCTGTTGTTGTAGCTATGCTCATAGCAATGGCTATCGTTGCTTCGGTGGTTGTTACTCTGAAGGCACGCTGTTTGCCTGGAGAAGTAATGTCGGCCACCATACCAAAACAGGCCACTAAAAACAAGCCATAACTACCACTCAGTCCCATGAAAAAAACTGCTCACACACAGCAAAGCTGGCGCCAGGTCGAACTGAAAAACAAACAAATTCAACAGAAGACTTGTGAAGATGCCTGAAAAGCTGACATAAAACACAAACTTGCGTCCGTACCTATCCGTGACAGGACGAGGAAAAGAGTTGGGAAAATAGCCACAAAATTGCCGATGAAGCTGGTGTACATGATGTAGTTGTTGCTCTCGGTCTGCACTTTCTTCTCCAGATCAGCTTCTGTGCTGTTGGAATCTGAACCATTACTGCAGGGACTGGAGTCATTGCCTGCCTCCAGGTTGTACTCCCTGGAAAAATGATCGAACAGCCAGAACTGGATCATGGGATACTGCGTCACTAGGGCTAAGAAGTACAGAAAGACCACCACCTCTGGCAAGACCAATATTCTGTGCTGCCGAGGTTCTCTGTCGGAGGATGGTTGACATACTAACGCAGGATCATCACTGTCTTCTCTGCTGATATCTTCTCTGCTGCTGTTCTCTTCTCTGTCTTGCTCATGAGGCATGGTGGCTTGATGGAATTTTGATCACTGTGAGCAGAGCCTGCAGGTTGCCTGTCTTGTCTTCTGGAACTGTGATGTTCTCCGTACACCTGCAACAATCGTCACCAGCACCACAGACATTATCATGGGCACAAACTTAGAGCAATGTTTTCTTTGTCAAACTGAAGACATAAACACAAGCAATGAAAAACCAAATGGAGTTGTGCCCGGATGCCACACTTGTCTAGGAATGGAGACCGTCCTAACTCTGTGGACACAATTTTTTTCATAGGACAGGTTTTCAGTCTCTCTCTGCACAGACCTCCAGCAGTGGCCAGCAGTTCTGAGTGTTCTTGCACAGTGCCAGCCTTTAAAGCAGGTGAGCAAACTGAGATCTCATGCAGTCTAGCTTACATTAAACAACACACATGTTGACCCTGGGAAAAATTCTATGGGGAAAAATCTTGAGAAAAAAAATGGATAACACCTTAGTCTGGCTGTGTGCTCTCTTGGAGAGAACTGCTCAAATTTCAAGAAATAATAACTTAAACAAGCCATATACAGCCTTGGTGAAAACAGCTAATATTTCTGTTCAGAAATTGGCAACGTTCTCTCAAGTGTTCTCTCAAAAAAGCAGCCCAAAGTTCATACAGAGAAATCTGTTAACAAACTGGCATAGCTCTTGGTCAATGACTGAAGCAAATTTGCACTTTTGAAAAATCTGTGATTCATGTTCTTTTTGGGGGATGAAACCCTATAGCCCCATTTCACACAGAGATATTCCGTCAAGAAATTGGCCAGTTGTTCGCTTGTGGAAAGAGCTCAGATCCAATTTTATGTGTTTAAATTATCTGCCTAAGATTTCACCCAAAACTAAACTCTTTTGGCAATTTGTGCTTGAAAGACAGCATTTTTTGCTATACAGTAATCATATTTTGGCTAGCAGCAGAAGAACAGAGTGAAAAAAAAAAAGGCCTGTTGGTTTTGCAGTTAGGTGTTTACTGAAGATGTTGTTGACACTGGGAGAACTCACTCGTTGACTCAACCAAGTTCACTGTGTTGGCCTAACCAAGTTCTCACTAACTAAAACGTGTTTCATAAGGCATTTTACAGTTTGTATACGTTTTTCTTCGTGTTTTTCCTTTGTTTAATTCTGACAAATTCTTGGAGTGTTGAAGGTGAATACTCTTCTTCTTGCTTGCTTCAGTGTCGGTATTGATACGGTTAATGCCAGGAGGAAAGGAGTACTAAAAAAAAAATCATGATGGAAGTCATTTGGCCAGTGCCAAGACGTCTGGGGCTGGACAAACAAATTGGAGTAAAGTGGTTGACAAGTCTCGTTCAAAGAGTTTGGGAAATGCGGCTGTGAGTCATGAATCAGACTCAACTTCCCCTCTGGTATTCCTGGATGAGGAAGATGTACCCAGTCCCTGCCGTATCCGTATGAAGACTGTGGGTAAGAATGCAAGATCCATCAACTGTGACAGGTGGGGGTGGGTCCATCTGGGTTGTAGTGATACATCCCCCTCTGAGTATGACTTTCTGGAGAGTGCCAAAACAAGCAGTTTCAAATGGTACTGCAAGCACTGTGAAGAAGAGTGCAAAAAGTTTAGCCCAGGTGATAAGATTGCAGAACAGGGGGCCAGGCAAAACTGGAGGTGCTATTTGAGATAGTCAAGACTCTCCAACAGCAGAATCAAGTGATTCTGAAACTGTTGCAAAAAGAGCACAGGATGGAAGACCAGGACCCGTGTGCATGTAACCGAGTACTTAGATGAGCAGAGAGAAAAGGAAGAATGGAAAAGCAACATTGTGTTGTTCAATGTGAAGGAAAAGTGGGAGCATTGCCCAAGCTGTCACTGCTGAACATGATGCAAATCAGATCGAGCAAATACTAAAATATATAAATCCTGAATTTGACAGCAGCAAGGTAGCGCCTAATGGCATCATGAGACTACGCAAAAAAAAAAACAAGGGAACAAAAGGATAGTGAACCCAACCCCAGACCCAGACCTATCAAGCTCATTCTGAAAGATAATCCATGCAGGACGAGCATTCTGGGGAATGCCAGGGAACTGAGAGAGCATGACTTTCAGACCTGTTGGCATTGCAGCTGACAAAACACAGAAAGAGAGAAATAAAGATAGAGTCAAAAGAGACGAGTTTCAAATGAGGAAGAGAAATGGAGCGGATGTTGTATGGTGCAAGGAAGAGGTGTTGTTGCATGCTGAAAGAGAAACTCAAATCACGAATGGAAGGGATGGGAACTCAATGGGGAGGGAGGAGGCAAATGGAACAGTAGCAGAACACTCTACCACAGAATGACTTCCTAGTACTCTGGGAACACAGAGACATGTGGACACATGTTTTGTACATAACCTGTGAACAAGTTTTTTTCTTCTTTGAAATGTTATTGTGCAAACGTTGACACACAGACAAACAAAGTGCTTGTGCTGGAATTACTGATTAAAATTCACAATTTTGATATAACTCCTTTAACCAAAGTCATGCCAAAACACTCTAAAGACAAAATTGAAAATTTTGTACTCTCTGGGTATATATGTTTTACGAATCCTAGGAGAAGAGAGTGTGTCTGTCTCTGCATGAGGGAGGGAAGTATCCAGGGTTCCAGGAATGGAACTTATTTTTTCTCCTTCTGTTTTCTTTAAAATATCATCACTTGGAAGTAATGAGTACATCATCTTTGGTGTAGTGTATAGATCTCCAAGCTCTGCTCAGGGGGACGATGCTAACATAATTAAATTGCTTAATCATACATTAAGCAGTTTTGAAGAGAAGGTTATTGTCTCTTCAAAGCGATTTTAAAAAAATGAAAGATCCCATATCATCATAAGTGTCTGTGGCATCCGTTCATCGAAGGTAAGGGTGACAAGTGGTGTACCACAAGGTATTGTCCTGGGACCAACGCTGTTTATACTTTATAAATGACATGCCTGGAGAGGCAGATTGTGATGTCAAAATTTTTGCAGATGATATCGATACCACAGTTTACTTAGCAATTTGAAATACTGATGGCAGAGATCATTTACAAATGTGTATACGTAAACTTGTAAAATGGACAAATACTTGGCTGTTGCAATTTAATAGAGAGAAATGTAAAGTATTCCATCTTGGAAAGAACAATCCACATTATGAATATGTAATAAAAGAGAATGGTAACAGCCGCTGAGTAAACTGAAAAATCTGGGGGCCACCAGAATTAAGCTTTGATTCACATAAATATTAACAAATTTTGTGGAAAAGGAAATCAAATTTCTGGTCTGCTTTTGAGAACTATTACAAACAAGTCTCCTGAAATAATGGTTCCATTATTCAAATCTTTGGTGAGGCCTATTCTGTATATTACATGAACTCGG
The DNA here is from genome assembly GCA_016801955.1 of Conus betulinus. Classification (NCBI taxonomy): domain Eukaryota; kingdom Metazoa; phylum Mollusca; class Gastropoda; order Neogastropoda; family Conidae; genus Conus; species Conus betulinus. Next base: position 107,443 of record JADBJO010000436.1, read on the forward strand.
TATATGGTGCCCTAATTTTAAAAAATACATAAATATGATTGAAGGCGTTCAACGTAGATTTACCAAGTGTATAACTGGTACTGGAGATTTTGGTTACAAGGAGCGTATGACTCTACTCAGGTTGCCCAGCCTAGCCCAGCAGGCGACTAAGAGGTGATCTCATCAAAGTATAAGATCATGCACAATATTTGCGATCCCTCCACTACCTTTTCCCTGTTCACCATGGTTAACTATGATAAAACTCGTGGGCACAACTTCAGGAAGATCAATTTCATAACTAACCAGTTCCACAGTTTTTTTACTGATCGTATTATTAATCTGTGGAACAACCTTCCATATGATACCATTATGCATCATCAGTTAACGCCTTGCTTTAAAAATCAAATTGACAAAACTTTTAGGACCAAGTATTTTCCACTGATTTAAATCTTTACTGAAGCGGTAATAAATTAGCATACACTATGCCTGATTTAACCAAGGGACAGTCACTATGCAGTGATCCAAAAGCATATTAATGGACACTAATAATGAGGACAAAAGGCTTTTAGCCTATAGCCAAACATTTCTGTGATTCTATGATGTAAAGAAATATGTTATGAAATTGGCTGTGCAGTCTGTTGTGAAAAAGATCTCAGATCAAATTTCACACGGAGAAATTTGGTAAGAAACTGGCTGTATCTTGTGTGTTGTCATGTAGAAAACTCAGACCAAGATTCACATACTCATCAAGATATCTGTTCAGAAACTGATTATGCATTCTTTTGTGGAAAGTGTTCAGACCACACTTCACATAGAGAAATCTGTTTTAAAAAGAAATTGACTCTATGTGCCCTTGTAAAAAGAGCTCAGTTCAATTTTCACATACACAAATCTGTAATGAAATCGGATGTATGTTCTCTCATGGAAAGTAGCCCAAATACATTTCTCTTAAGACAAGAAATGTAAAAAGCTGTTTGCTATACAAGAACACAGCAACAACACCACCACACACACATACACACACACACACACACGCATGCATGCATGCACACACACACACACACACACACACACACACACACACACACGCACGCACATACACAAGCATGCATGCATGGACACACACAAACATGCACATACATACACTCACAAACATGTGCATGCACACATGGTTTGAAACCAAAAGATTTAACACTGAATTCTTCCCATTATTCACAGAGGATTTGGTGTAGTTTAGGACCTAATTTTTTGCATGTTTCTGGTGATAGATATACTTACAGGCAAGGATCTCCAATAACTCTGTGATGGGATCAAGACATGAGATGCCTTAATGTCGACACACGCTTCTCCATTCCCACAAAGGAAGAAAACTGTGTGACTTAGTGGTGACAGGGTCTAATGATTTGTTGACACTGGACAGATGGACAAAGAGAGAGAGAGAGAGAGAGAGAGAGAGAGAGAGAGAGAGAGAGAGAGAGAGAGAGAGAGAGAGATTGTGAGAGCCTGTAGATACTAAAGAAAGACAGAGACAGACGCAACAGATTGAATGAGACAGACAGACAGAGAGGGAGAGAGAGAGAGAGAGCAAGTGCTGTCTTGGTCCAAGTCTGGCTACATTACATAGCCATCTCAGAAGTCATACTACCACCAGCATTGCCAGTCACAACAAATCTCTGACACCGTGATAATGAGAGAAAAAAAAGCTTATTACTTCCTGTACTGATGATACTGTACCTGCCTGTTGTAAACTGAATCCACTACTTTGGATACACTGGTCAAAACCCTTCCATAAAACTAACATGGAGTTATGTTCTCATGATCCACTTGGCCAGAGGCAGAAGCAAATCATCATCAGGTGACTCTGGGTGACAGAGTGTCTTCTATTACAGGATACACTACAGGAACAGTTCTTCCTTTTCTTCACATGATGTTCACATGATTATGTATCAGTGTCATGCCTCTTCATTCCAACTATTTCTCAAAAAAAGAAACAAAAAAAAAAAGAAAAAGAAAGAAACACACACACACACACACACACACACACACACACACAATCTCACCATCCAACATCAACACCATATGATCTGATCACATGATGATAATCAAATATCATCCCACTGTCAACAGTCATGCATAACAAAGCAGTCACTGAATCAGCTGTATGAGCACCTACAACTGGTATTAACTCTTGGGAGACCTTGACAGCGAAAGGTCTTTGAGAATAAATCGTTCTTAGACATGTGTGTTCCGGCCATGAACTCATGCTCTACGAAGGCCGGGCCGTAATCAGGTCATGGCATGACCTAGATGTGGCTCGGACCTTTCAGTGCCTTTTTCCACCCATTTGGGGATATTGACCCCTTTGCACACAGCCATCTTCACTCAGACCATCATCAGCGCACTGGGTACATGCTATGTGTATATGTCATCTATTATTATTGGCCTACGGGGTCTTTTCTACGGAAGGATGATGATGGAATTTTACTTATGCTCAACACGCGCGCGTTCACACACGGAACTTCGTTTTTTTGGTTTCATTCGAAGCTGGGGTCAAAACATTTTTGTCTGCTGGCAGCTTCTTCTCTTAAGACTTTCTTCCGTCAGGTTTTCCTGCTTTAGGTGCTACTACAGTTGATTAATTGATTGCGCTGAGAAAGTTTGTTATCCACGAATGTAAAAGATGATAATCATTCATCATCATCATCAGATCATCATGGTATGCTGCTGTTAACGCGCAGTTCTGAGCTACTGCAATGGAGTCACAAATGTTCCTTAGACTGATTCAACATGTTTACCCCTCATTCCACTGTCGCACCTCGTCACCTACCTTTCCATACGAAATAGAAACCTCAACTGCAGTCAAGAGAAAGAACTCGGGCTAGATCACATGACTGTCCTTTGTTTTTGTAAAACATTTGAGATGGGCAACTCTTGGCGCTTTCGGTATGATTAACATATTTCATTCCGAGTTTTTTTCCCTTGGATAGGAAAAGTCGTCCTAACATGACAGAAAAGAATAAAAAGAAAACGAATACCTTTTCCCCACAAAGTTTTCTCTCCAGTTTTCGTCATATTAACAGGCCATGAACTACTAAAAGATCGAATATTGTTTTTTACATGTGAAAACGAATGTTTAAGTACTGAGCCGCCAAAACATTGAAGTAATGAGCTTGGCCTCGACCTTTTGGTCTTCTTCAGGCTGGACAACAACAAACAAACGAGAAACAGAAATAAATATGTCACAGGGAAAAGGTGACTGCTCAGTTACTTTTGTAAAATTTCTCTGGGGTATAAACATATGGATCTGTTCGCACTGTGGAACTCAATATTTCCCATTCAGTTGCCGTCAATGAAGGATTTGATATTTATCTTTCAACGTAACTTTTTTTCATCCCAGCCTTTTCGACTTTGAATATAGTCGAACAAACACACAGACGAACAGTAACAAATACAGGTAACCTCGGCTTGATTGTGGTATGAGAGAAAATCTGAAACGAGGCAGGGAAGAGTAAACAATTAATGACAATCAAGTAGGGTAACTCTTGCTCCCGTTATAAGATAATACACGCCCCTAACTCTAAACGATGCTGCTTATGAGACTGAATCGCCTCGCACAAATGACAACACAGAGGACACAGAACAAATAAGGAGAGATCCCCCCCCCCCCCCCCCCCCCCCCCCCCCCCCCCCCCCCCCCCTTGCCCCCCCCCCCCCCCCCCCCCAGTAAGTGGAGAAAAAAAAAAAAAAAGTACCAAGTTTGCCATATACCATCTACCTAACACATCTACACAGCAACAGTAAGTGGAGAAATCAACAAACACAAATTAATATTAATTCAAGACTGGCATTGCCTTTTCATGTGTTGACTTCGGCCTGCCGTTATCACACTTTCAAACTTTATTTCTTCGATTTGACTGTAACCTTTTATTGTGTTGTCTTTTGTGTTTAGATGATTTCCCCTTTTATTCTCTTTCGACATTTTTCAAACATAGTCATTAAACTTGTTTGTTTATTTTAGTTATTTAGGCTATGACTCAATTTTGATGACATTTCTTAGTATCATTCTCTTTTCTCTTTCCATTCTTGTTCTTATCTTTCAATGCTCAGTCAGTGTCAGACGTGAAGCTGAGGCAAACTTGATCAGATATGTGGAGGTGGAGGGTAACAACTCATCCCCCTTCAACGGTGATCTCACAATAGTGGAACTGAAGACGGCAGTCTGTTGCCCGGGGTCAGCCAGCAAGGCTTCTGGCATAGACCCCCATGATACGCCGGTTTACAGAGTCCACGGCAAAGTGCTCTACGTGTTCAACCAGACGTGTTGGGCGTCTAGCAAGATTCTGAAAACTTGGAAGAGGCCATCACGGCAGCTATCCCCAAAGATGCTAATCGCAACTAACTTCCCACAAGCTACAGGCTGATATCACTGGCTCCTTACCTAAGCAAGGTGTATGAGAGAGTTGTCAAAACCAGGCTTGAATGCCATCTGGAAAATAAGACATACTACCAATATGCCAGGCCAGATTCTTCAAAGGTAGGAATTGCATGGAACATGTTGTAAGACTTCTCGAAAATGTGTCAAGAAGAGCCAAAGGCGACACTACACCAAGACAATGATCACTACTTTCCTTGACATCAAGAAGGTCTGCGACACGGTGTGGCACGCAAAACTACTGAGCAAGATGCACCCAGTGGGCATCACAGGCCCTTTATACCAATTCTTAGAAGCATTAGTGAACCCTAGAAGAATGGCAGTGGAAATAGGTTCAGTCAAATCCGCTACTCATTGTCATGACATGGGAATGCCGCAAGGGAGTGTCATAGCTCCAACACTCTTCGTCATTATACTCCACGACATTGTCAAGGAGAGTGGCGAAGTTGAATTTTTTTTTTTTTTTTTTTTTTTTTTTTTTTTTTAGCATGATTTGGCAGTATGCTATTCTTCTGTATGACTCCTGGATGACTGGGTCATTCTGTGTTCTTTTCAGCTTTTCGGTTCGCCCTCCCCCACCTTCCCCCTGATTTCAAAAGTACCAGTAAAATCAATTTTAATAGAAGAAGAAGATACCACAGCACAGACCTCACTGGTAAATATAGTCTGACACCAGAGTTGACTACCTGCCAATAAATAAAGAACCACCGGAACTTCCTGACTCCAGACAGGCTTCGGTACAGAAACAACTGCTTTGTTCTGCTTAAGGTTTTCTCGTCAATAATTCTTTAATCTCACCGCCCATCCTTTTGCCCATTTGTTTATCCACATTGAACATGTGTCCATTCTGTGTGTGTGTGTGTGTGTGTGTGTGTGCGTGCGTGCGTGCGTGCGTGCGTGCGTGCGTGCGTGCGTGTGTGTGTGTGTGTGTGTGTTTGTGTGTGTGTGTGTGTGTCATTATTATTATATCATCATTAGCGTTTATACTGAATCTGTTATACATCTTCACTCAGTCACATGTTCATGCCGCCCTTCAATATGGGCTGACGTCTAATACGAATAAAATCTCTCTCTCTCTCTCTCTCTCTCTCTCTCTCTCTCTCTCTCTCTCTCTCTCTCTCTCTCTCTCTCTCTCTCTCTCCTGAGACAGGACAGGAACACGTTTATGACAATGACAATTTTGTTTCTTTTTGCAGAGCTGATAGAATGCACTCCCGAGATAACCATTATTATCCTATTTTATCATGCAGAATAACTGACACTGGCTGCTTCCACATCTTTTGGCCTTGAAGAATGTTAACCTAAAGAACAGCCTTCTCCCTAAGTCAAACGGGGTATGTCTTTGACACAGAAGGTCAGAATTTACACGCATCGTTGTGAACTATCCCTGGGGCAGACACACAACACGCCTCTTCCTTCCTACAACTTTCCCGCATGTGTCCAAACTTTTGGGACTTAAACCACCGCTACGATAATGACACGCAAAGGTAATGTTGGCCCACACATACCTCACTTTCATTGCCTAACGAAGCTTGGTTGTGCAAAAGATCAGGGAAAAAAAAAAGCATTAGTTGACATCTGGTTTTGGCCCTTGTGCACATGCATATGCATACCTCTGTAACCCTTCAGGAAGCCAGTTCCAATTTGATATCCACATAAGAGACACTCCTAGGGTTCATGCAGTGTATGACAACATTAGAGGAGTTCATGCCTTTGTGGGCAGATTCTTTGATCGGCTGATCCACAAGTGCCTTTGACTTCGGTAGCATTTCGGAGTGCAGCTAAGTCTAGGGTGCACTCGATAAGCTACGATCCGTTTTTCAAAGTTTTGACCCTTCAAGCATCTCTCGAAAGTCCTTTGATGCCATCATCAGTTGCAAAGGAAGTAATTCCAGAGCGAAGACGCTCTGCATCCACACCTTCAGCCAAGACATCCCAGACCCTCCATCCCCTTATTATCATTGTCCGTGTCTGGATTAAGATGCACTCATGTTCTTTTTGTTTTGTAGGAGGCATGAAACATAGGGCAAATAAAAGGTTCTCTTACAAGAAACTGCCGTGCTTGAGAAAGGACACTGGATGGTCGATTTCATGCGTCCGGCCGCCTGGTACTGTCCTTCTTGAACGCACACTGTGGACTTTAACGACTGTTTAACGTACAGCCATTCATCCCCCGGCAAGGCAAATCGAGCGTGAGATTGTGCGCAGCTTACGGAAACGAATCGATGAAGATGACAAGATGAAGGTGAGGAGGAACAAGATGGAATCGTACTTCATTTCATCCTTCTGATTTGATCTGTCTGGCGTGAATTGCCCAGCCAGAGCTTCGTCTTCAACCATGTCAGTCAAAGCACAGTTAAAACCGATGTGATATCAACACTAGGATCAAGGATAGAGAGCATTTCATCAACCCAGCAGCCCCCGGTGCTTTCTCTCTAAGGATCACCGGGACATCTTAACACCGATGTGATATCAGCATTAGAATCAAGGATACAAAGTATTAATCAAACCAGCAGCCCCCGCTGCTTTCTCTCTAAGGATCACCGGGACATCAAGCCTCACGACCGAGCTAAAAGTGGTGGCGACCCCAGGGGAGGACGCAAAGCTGAATTTGTTTCACCTGATGTGTGTTTGATGTCTGTATATGATCAGTTTCCTGTTTGCATTGACCTCTTTCACGTAACTTTTTTTTTTTTTGTTTAAATAACAATACGTGTAAGTACTATTTATATAACATTTGTTGCTGCTGCCGGCGCTACAGTGACAACAACAGCAACAGCCACCACCATAGCATTTACTGTTTACTACTACTACTACTGCTGCTGCTGCTGCTTCTGATGTGCTGCTCTGATGCTGCTGCTGCTGCTGCTGCTGCTACTACTACTACTACTACAACTACTACTACTGGGACATATGTATGGCAACATCTCCGGCAGAATATACCGCTGTTTCGACTTTACATGAAATATAAAAAAAAAAGGAACAAAAATTTCGACAAAAGGGTACCTTAAGTAAATTAAAGTAAGTTTAAACTCACACCATTTACACGGAGGAATACACGGAAAGCAAGCAAGTAAGCAAACAAACAAACAGTCTGCTAGGTTTTCATTACACAGGAATATCTGCACCCACACATCCTATCTGAGCGACCGCTTTCATTCATACTCTATTTCAAATCACACCTCACCCCTTCTCCCCACCCCTTCCCTCCTCCATCCTCTCCACTCTCACCCATTTTCACCCGTAGAGCCTGATACAAACGACAGAAACACACGTCATATGAGAATGACAGAATGTTGTCATTGATAATGAACTGTTACCTCTGCGAACTCACTTTATGCACACTTGTAACGAACACAAAGACCCCAAAAGCAAATCCCAAAAGGAATAAATGAAACACTTTATTTAAGAAAAAGGCGCTTTAACAGCCCTAACACACACACACACACACACACACACACACACACACACACACACACACACGTACGCACGCACGCACGCAAGCAAGCACGCGCACGCACGCACGCACGCACGCACACACACACACACACACACACACACACACACACACACACACACACACACACACGTACTCACACACGCACACACGCACACACACACACACACACACACACACACACACACACACACACACACACACACGTACGCACACACGCAAGCACGCAGGCGCACGCACGCACGCACGCACGCATGCACACACACACACACACACACACACACACACACACACACACACACACACACACACACACACACACACACACACACACACACGGATCTGGGTTACGTCCAAGGTATAGGCGGTGCTCCAATCCCAGCTCAGGTGGTCATCAATACAAACAGATTATCTTAAGAACAGGCATTCACAAGCCCCTTAATAACAATCAAAAGTCTGCAGCTGCCATCCGACTTCACATTAGGTTGGCCTCGTATATCACGGAATCTGTCACGAGACTAAACCAGCACACAACAATATACAGATACGACTTGAAAATACTACCATCATGTTTATTGTACACACTCTCTCAATCATTCACGTGTAGGGAATATACATGTGAATTGCTTCTTACATGCATGTACAGGAATTTCAAAGACTGGACCAGAAAAAGGGGATGGTAGTGAATGAGGATCAAAGAATAAAGAATTCCAAATGAACAACAGAAGGCATGTGCCGTTGTTACTTTCCCAGCGAAAAATGACAGACAGCACAGACAAATTCACGAAAGGTCACAAGTAAAATTTATCTGTATATGGCATGTGTACAAAACCGGCATTGCTAGGATAGGAGGATGAAGAAGAGAAAAAGAAAAGTTTACGGGTTCAGAGCAGAAAAAGTGAATACGCTATGCCTGTAATAAACAATGTAGTACGCAATGATATTCTTTCACAGTTAAAGCCGTGAATGCCATGGGCATCAATCAACCTCAGATAAATCGGGTTCAAAGTTATCCATGCACGAAGAGAATCTTCGTGGAATCGTTATACTGTAGCCACCGATCAGCCACGCAGCATGTAATTCATAAGGATGAGTGGTGTCGTAGACTTGTTGCAAGCCTTCGTCTTTCACGTGTTTCGTCCAGGCATAACACTAGGAGCACTTGCGCACAAAAACCTTTCACACACTGGTGTAGGCACCAATGTATGTTTACAGGCCGTAATTGTGAGCTTGACATGTCGCATACGAATTAACCTCGTGTTTGCTCTATGATACTGGTAGACAACACACTAGATTACGGGAGCAACACTTGGTTGACGAGAGAAACAATATGCATGTTCAACTCACGTGCAATGCACTGCGCTGACCAATCAGCCTTTCGTCAAGTAAATTTCAGAACCTTTTTTCAGGTGTTCGTTGACATTTCTTAATTACGACATCGTCATGTCATTTTTATTTATTTATTTCTAATTGATGCTTCTATTTCGGATTTTTCCATACAGCGCGGTTAAATTGTATTTGATCCAGTCACTGAGCAAATTTCTTACACATTGACATTAATTGGTTAATGGTAATGTAGAAACAACTCAGTCTGTTTACTTTGTTGCTTTTATGTGGTTTCACTTGTTTTATGCCTATTTTGCTCTAAATGGAAAGATGCATTTATACGTGCCCTATCTTTGTTGTATACTTCATGATACGTTTGCTTGTATCTGCTCTTCTGTTTTGTGGAGATTGAATTAAATGGTCTCGTTTTCATAAAACGCAAGAGATACTATTTGTTGCAAAATATGCATGAAATGTTGTGCTACCTTTTATCAATGAACAAATGCCATAATTGTAACTGCCACTGTTTTGGTGAAGAAATGTCAGCAGGGGAAGGTTTGCCCAATCATGTGAAAACGGTTTCGCACATCTGCCTGCAATTGAGCACGCGAGATCTTCAGCACCAAGCTTGCGTCAAACTTGCGCTTTCCAAGCTTGAGCCCGCTCCGAGTCAGAGTAATTAACCTTGATTAATTATTCAAACCACAAGGCTATTGGTGATGACATTGCCATTAACACACTGCCTAATCGCGGTACACACGCTGCGCATGCAGACGCTAGCTCTGTGGTCAGCTAGCTCCTACTGGTGCAGCAGAGTTTAGCCATCGAGATATTCAAATTGCTTGCATGCGCTATGGGAGAGAGAAAGCTAGCTCAAAGTAAACGTGGCAAGTAGCTGATGATGGCATCGTGATCTGGGAGAGTGGAAGGGAAGACATTTTTTTGGACATAGGAGGAGCGTAGACGTATGCGTAGTCTGTGTTAGGAATTTCAGGGAAGCAACACTGATGTTGCTGTTGGAGAGAGACAGACAGATAGAAATAGGAAGGCGATGCAATGAGGAGAGGTCATGGACTGAGCGACGTCCGAGTCAAAGTGCTAGTTGAAAATATCGCTGTAAACGTTTATCTCAAACTTACAACATCTACCGTTCGGTGACGTCTTCAGGCAGGGAATGGCCCGAAAGATCGAATCTGATTCGTCATGCCACGTCTGCTAGTGCTGTCACACGTAACTGCTGAGAAAAGCCGATGTTAAAGTTTAGCAGCACACACACACACACACACACACACATACATAGAGAGAGAGAGAGGGCGATTACATTTTGTGAGTCAAAATGAACTAAATTTGCGGGTGAGACTGGAATTCGTATCTGTATTTGAGAATGTTCAGAATGATTGCAGATTCAGGCAAAAACGCCAGTGGCCGAATTTTGCCTATGGGCGACAGCACCACTTCAAGACCTATGTTGGGAACACTAAGGTCAAGATGCACGAAACATCAGCTGCTGTTTCTGTCCCAGAATCATTCACAATATCGTCGATATCCCTCAAGATTCTTAACAACCCACCCCTCGTCATTCTAGAACCGGGCACAATTTTCCACCAGGACCAACGTATCCAAATTCGGTTTCTTCCCAAATAACAGTGCCAAACACACCAGAGGGATCTGAAAAAAAAAAAAAAAAAAAAGAAAAAGCATTTAATATTAGGTATCAGAGGTTAACCCAAAGAAGGGCTGACGAAGTGCAGGGTTGTACCGACCAAGGTTATGGAGGCGTAAAAGCTGATTAAATTTGATCCCTCCCTCCGTCTTCTCCCCTTCTTTTTTGTTTCGACCTCTGTTTTTTCTGCCCCTATTTCTTTTCGCCTGCGCTCATAGCACTGCGCATATTATTATGTCCACGAATGCCAATTGCCACAGCCGGCAGACTGAAGTAACTGAACGTTTAAAGATTCAAGAACAGCATATAACACCTATGATGGAGGTTAACAACACCAATACGAGGAAACGAGGTAAAGAAGAATGGGAATGAAAGAGAGAGGATGGAACTGGAGAGTGGAAGAGGAGGAAGGGGATGGGGAATGGGGAAGTGGCGGGGAGGGGGTGCAGTTGGAATGGGATGGTTGGGACAGAAGGAAATAATGTCTTTCTACGGTTCACGCTTGTCAAAAGGAAAAAAAAAAAAACGCTAACCGTCTGGAATTGTTACGTAGAGCAACCTGTTCATAAGAGTAGCCCAAATCAAGCAATTTCTACAGATGAATGTAACGCAGACTTTGCGACAGCAGATTTGACCAAAGTTATAATCATTACAAGTACGTCGAATGGTCATCAGAAGAGATTTTCTTTCAAAGAAGAAGAGAAAAACGGACAAGAAGTCTATAACCACACGGACAATGTTCCGTTATCCCTTCTAAGGGTCACTAAACATCCTTCATCCCTCACCCATAAAAAAGGTAGACCTACAGCTTTGAGTAAAGAAGACCATCAAAACATTTGATGTAAGTAAAGAGGGGGACTTGACGAAATTTTTCACACTTCAGCATGTCCACATCGCAAAGAGAGAAGTATGGCTATGCTTAGAAGTCACAAACCCGCGGTACTTCCTTCACATAGCCATCCGGCCGAAAATGAAAAATGGCCGTAGGTTTGTCGAACGACAGTCGCAGTTTAAATATTTTTGTAACCGATCGGAATAATGCACGTCGCAGGGAGGGGAAAAATATAGCATTAAAAAAAAAAAAATGTAAATGGTCTCTTGAAAGGTCGGCAGGAGGAGTATGGCAACTTGATGTCAATACGGAAGAGAATTCCAGCTAGTGGTGGAAAGACTGCCTTCCATGAGGAATTTGCTCGCTGACGAAGACTCAAAAATGAAAGAAGAGGCACACTGAGACAGGATGCCACGCAGTCATGTAAGAAGCACATGAAAACTGTCTTTTTATTCAAGACGATAATTCATAATATATTTTAGTTTGAAAAGGAGGCCAACACAGTGTTCACACAATTGAGACGCTTCTTTGTTTTAGACATCTGTCTGATATCCGCAAGAGTTCTGAATACGCAGTGGGGCCGGAGAGAAGTATGTTGCTGAAAATTATCAAAAGCTGGCAGTGCTCGTCTTTTTCTGAATCCGAATGAAGTTGGGAATGGATAATCTAATTTTGCTTACTACTGTAAAATGAACTGTTCCGTTCGGAACTTGAACAAATATCTGCACATGAAAAGAGTAGGCCACACTGATGAGAATGATAATTAAAAAAAAAAAAAAAAAAGCAAGCAAACAAACAACAGCATTCATATCGATAGTATCTGAAACGAGCTGTTCAGATAGCCATAACTTTCCATAGCGTTGCTCCAA
>JADBJO010000436.1:130000-132500 GCA_016801955.1 Conus betulinus
TTCAAATCGAACTGTTCTCTAGAATAATTGTTCCAACGTTGTTATATGGATACCAGTGCTCAACTATGGCAAAATTATGTGTGTGTGTGTGTGTGTGTGTGTGTGTGTGTGTGTGTGTTTTAATTTCCATCTTTCCTTTTTTTGTGATAGAACACTGAAACTGGAGAGAAAAGATGCGGTTTTGTATGAAATACAGCTAAACTGGACAATTCCTTCGAAAACACAGGCGAAGAGCAGAATGTCAACATTCTGGCTGACAACTGTAAACACTGATTCGTAGATCAAAGCTCAGCGGTACTGTTTGTAGATTTACCCACGAGCTATATCATACACTGGAGGTAAGTATTGCCCCATACTACTTTTTTTTGGCTGACAACTGTAAACACTGATTCGTAGATCAAAGCTCAGCGGTACTATTTGTAGATTTACCCACGAGCTATATCATACACTGGAGGTAAGTATTGCCCGATACTTTTTTTTTTTTGGCTGACAAACTGTAAACATTGATTCGTAGATCAAAGCTCAGCGGTACTATTTGTAGATTTACCCACGAGCTATATCATACACTGGAGGTAAGTATTGCCCGATACTTTTTTTTCCCCTGTCACACATGCTACACTGGCTGAACTCGCACTAAGCAGTATGTGGCTGAATCGCTTTAGTTTACTTTTCTAACAACAGCAACAGCAGCAGCAGCAGCAGCAGCAGCAGGAAAGCCTAAAATGACGAGAACTTTAAAACATAAGTACTTACATTCAACTTGGATTAACAATTTTTTTTAAAGGAAAATTTATCATTATCTTCACATTATCTTAAGAAACTGTTTAAAATGTGACTGTCTCGTCTGCAGATTTTAACCGATTTGAAATACCGTGTGTGTGTGGGGAGAGGAAGACTACAAAGTGTGGCCTTTAATGAAGAAGAATGTTGAAACCGCAACGCTGGAGAACTCACAGACGTGTTACATATTCTGTGTTTAGAATCTGATTTTTCGTGAGCGTGGAATGAGAAGTCTGACCAATCATTTCAAGAAACACCAAAATGCTTTAAATTTCAATGCACTGCTGATCGTTTTACAACGAGCGGAAACAGACGCCGTGAAAAGAAATTGAGGCAGCGGGACCAGTTTCTTTTTGCTGTTAATGTGTGTGTGTGTGTGTGTGTGTGTGTGTGTGTGTGTGTGTGTGTGTGTGTGTGTGTGTGTGTGTGTGTGTGTGTGTGTGTGTGTGTGTGTGTCCCGAACCCCCGTTCCCCCACCATCCGCCCCGCCTCTCCAACATCCCACTCTCAGTCTCCAAGTCCCCTCCCCATCCCCCCCCCCCCCCCCCCCCGACGTTTGCACTCCCAAGTCGTAGGCGCCAGGTATAGGGCTGAACCAAGCTCGCACACGCACGTGTCCACGTGGCACAGCTGGCTGTGGCCTCCACCCTTGGCGTCCAGGCCACAGGGAATCAAGCTGGGCTCTGTCGTCAGGGATGGGGCCTTGGAACTCGCTTCTGAAGAGACCACAATGATCGGAGAGCGGTCTGTCTCAGTCTGTCGGTACTGTCTGTCTTGGGCTCTTTATTTAGTTATCCCCCCCCCCCCCCCCCCCCCCCCCCCCCCCCCCCCCCCCGGCAACGTCTCAAGCTTCCATGCCTCCATTCGTCCCCCCCCTCCCTCCCCCATTCATCTCCTTCTTCTTCACTCTCCTCGTGAGCTCTTCCGGCTAACAGTAAGTATGGCGCTTTTAATCTCTTTGGATGCCAGCGGAAAGGTGTGATATATTGTATTTCCTTTGGAAGCCTGCGTCGTTTCACTTCCTCATGGGGTTTTATTCAAATACGATTAACACGGGGTTTTCTAGCACTGAAGGAATTGGTGCTTGATCTGCACAGGATGGCGATATGTCACCATGCACACTTTGGAGATCACACGAAAGCTGTGGATTTGTATTCGGATCAACAAACGGGACACACACACACACACACACACACACACACACACACACACACACACACACACACGCGCGCGAACGCACACACGCATATATTTAAATGTATGTCTGCGCGCGCGCGCGCGCGCGCGCGTGTGTGTGTGTGTGTGTGTGTGTGTGTGTGTGTGTGTGTGTGTGCCTTCGTGTGCCGGTGCGTGCGTACGTGTGAGATTGCGCACATGCATATCTGAGAACATGCGAGGTGCATCCCTGCCCATGAGCCCACCCACCCACACCCTTCTCTAATCCCTCCCCCCTCCCCCTCCCTCCATCTCACCTTGCGTCACGCTCTTAGTTGTATCTTCTTGGCACTCCAGCTTGCTGGTCCCAGTGTTGTGGGTGCCATTCTTGCACACGCAGTTCGAGTCCTTGCACACCTGGTTAACACCTCTACACGGCCTGTCATCGGCACACGCCGGTGATAGCGGGTCAGTAGTGCCTGTTGGCCCAGGAAAAGTCAACGATTGGTCGTTAATCAAGATTCAAAGTGTAATGACAGCAGGCGGAAAGTCGAAACATGAAAAG
>JADBJO010000436.1:140000-142500 GCA_016801955.1 Conus betulinus
GGCTATGGCAGTCCACCTGTGGTGCCTTATACAGAACACCGCCTATAGGTTGATGGTGTTTCTAACACCACGAAAGAAACATTACTGTCCAACGGTCCTTTCAAAGGGGTTAGTGAAGGTTGGAAAAGAGACTGGGAAATAACTGATAATTTATGAAGAAACAAGTTACTTAAAATAAGTCATGGAAAATTGATGTAAAGGAACATAATTATAGAAGTCCCTTCGTTTCAAAGTAGGGTGGACTGCAGGCGGAAATTCCAACAAATTTGAAAGAAGAAATTATGTTGTATCATTTTGCCGGACAAAAGAGACAAAGAAATTACACGACAAATCACGACGCGTTTCGACCTCTTTGGCCTTCTTCAGGCAAGACCAACAAAATCAAGACAATGAAAGCGAAGAACGAGCCATCACTTGTCTTCTCAAATTTCAGTGTCCATTTTGTGCCCAATCTAAGACGTTAAGTGATTGCTCGTTCTTCGTTTTCATTGTCCTGAATGTTGTTCATCTTGCCTGAAGAAGACCAAAGAGGTCGAACCGCGTCGTCGTGTTTGTCTTGTAATTTGGTTATCCCTTTTGTCCGGCAGAATAGATTCCTCCTTTCAAGTTTATTAAAGTCTATACTTACAAATCCAAAATGAATGAAAGGGAGAAGACTTTTGATTTCTTTCTTTGGTTTGAAACTCATTCTCAAAGAAGCAACGGATTTGTTTCACTGCTTCAGGATTTTTGGTCTTCCAACTTCTTTGGTGTAAAGGACTGCTGTGTCATCCATGAAAGCTTTTAGAGGGGGCATTTGGTATCCCTTCCCAAAGTCTGTTGAATGTATGCGGCTCATGCTCGTGCTCTATACACGTCACCTCCATTGACAAAATAAACAGTAGTGGAGAAACTGCCCAGCCCATTGCTTTTTGACTTCCAAGCTGATCCAGTTTGTCGTGCATTCCTTTGCAGTGAATCTCATTGAAAAACCATGGAAATGCTTCTTCAGCAATTCACGGATCTTGTTTGCGACATGATACTTCTACAGCAAAATCACGGATGCTGTTTGGGACATGACACATCTCGAGGGCCTGCTGGATCATCTTCAGTGGAACTGATGTACAAGCCAAATCGAGCCACACTACGTCACGGTCCCTTTTTTTTTCCTGCCCTGACCTAGAGATATGACCAACAATATAACCCTCCCAGGACCGGGAGAAAGTGGTGGGGGTCGGGTAGGGGGGGGGGGAGGAGAGGGGGGGGGGGCAGAGACATGCTTTCAAATGGCTCATTTTGAGGCGCTGGTAATGCCACCACCCAGCAGAAGTCATAACCAAAGACAACGATGACGATGACGATGTTATAATGGTAAAGCTGAGTTAAGTCTCAGTTTTATAGCCTAGCCTACCACTTAGGGTCAAAGGGCATGTCAAGGAAGGATTAGAGACACTGGATGTGTGCGTGCGTGCGTGCGTGCGATCGTGTGTATGTGCAGGCGCGCGCGCGCGCGTGTACATATGTGTGTGTGTGTGTGTGTGTGTGTGTGTGTGTGTGTGTGTGTGTGTGTGTGTGTGTGTGTGTGTGTGTGTGTGTGTGTGTGTGTGTGCGCGTGCGTGTACGTGTATGTGTGTGTGTGTGTGTGTGTGTGTGTGTGTGTGTGTGTGTGTGTGTGTGTGTGTGTGTGTGTGTGTGTGTGTGTGTGTGTGTGTGTGTGTGTGTGTGTGCGTGTGTGCGTGTACGTGTGTGTGTGTGTGTGTGTGTGTGTGTGTGTGTGTGTGTGTGTGTGCGTGCGTGCGTGTACGTGTATGTGTGTGTGTGTGTGTGTGTGTGTGTGTGTGTGGGTGTGTGTGTGTGGTATTTGAAGGGATGAGCGAGAAAGAGGATGGGGAAAAGAACAGGCTACGAATGGGGGCAAAGGAGTTGGGCGGGGCGGAGGCGGAGGGGGGGGGGGGGGGGTAGGGGTAGAGGTTCAGGGCTATTGAATTCCTCGCCGAAAACCGTCTATTTTTCCATTTGGTGCTTTTGCTTGTTTGTTTGTTTTGTTTTGTTCAAACGGGCTTAATGTACGACCCCACAGTTCCCTTCCCCTCCCTCCTTCGTTCGCTCTCCGGTCGTCTGTCTGTCTGTCTCTCTCTCTCTCTCTCTCTCTCTCTCTCTCTCTCTCTCTCTCTCTCTCTCTCACACACACACACACACACACACACACACACACACACACACACACACACACACACACACACACACACACACACACACACACACACACACACACACACACACACACGCACACACACACACACACACACACACACACACACACACACACACACACACACACACACACACACACACGGTTAAAAAATGTCCATTGACCCTTGGGCGCTGCGTGATTAAAAGCTCTGAAAAAAAATACACGTTTAAAAAGTTCACACAGCAAGAAAAAAAAAACCCAAACCAAACAAAAACAGCAAGGACGACCGCAACAACAGCGATTGAGTTACACTTCTATTCTGAAGTT